>JAHZNB010005354.1:0-16197 GCA_027744295.1 Callyntrura guangdongensis
TTTGACGGACACTGTTTATATACGAGGTGAACACAATTTATTAAATGAGTTTGTTAATGTCTCTGGGAGTCTTAAATATTTAAAAAAAAATATACTGTCATAATTACAAAACATCAGCGTCGGTGGTGGTTTACAATGTTCAATATTAAAATATAATAGTAATATGTAGCAAATCATTACTTGTATATGAATGGGAGGCAATTAACCGGCATAAAAAATTGCAAGAACCATCCCTCAGATTAGTGGGGATCGGCGAGTACCCAAAACATTAATGAGCCTCAATCCCAATCGTCCCTGATGTGTTTTTGTGTGACGAAAAATTTGTCAATATTTTTGAGAGATGAAATATTAATCAACATTTTTAAGAGATAAAAACTAAAATGTCTTTAGTATTCATTTTAAACTTTACAAATAATACAACCTCCTCTAATCTTGTTGAAGTGCTTTTGTCATACGCTTTGGACGCCCCCGTTTCTTCATATATTCAATCTCTCCTGTCATTGCTTCTGGAGTAACTCAAGCATACCTTTTTTAATTGTAATACCGATAACATGTTTACATATTACATACATAGGATTTAAGAAAACCCATGTACACACCATTTGCTATGGTCTTTTTCTTTAATTTTGAAGGGTAGGTTTTTCCATAGGCCCAATAATATAAAATAACGACACTATGTTTTAACTTAAAAGTTGATTTTACTATCCAGTCTTTACTAACTTCTTCTAACGATATTTCTACTTCTTGAATCGGGAGTCTACTTTGTGGTTACAACAGAACTCTGTCACTTTGTCCGTCAGCCATCGTGATGCTTACTGTTCGGCTTCGAAAACTGCTTGTATTATTTGTAAAGTTTAAAATTAATAATAAAGATATGATAAATATTTCATCCCTCAAAAATATTGATAAATATTTCATCCCTCAAAAATATTGATAATTATTTCATCCCTCAAAAATATTGATAAATATTTCATCCCTCAAAAATATTGACAAATTTTTCGTCGCACAAAAATACATCAGGGACAATTGAGGCTCATTAATGTTTTGGGTACTCGCCGATCCCCACTAATCTGAGAGACGATTCTTGCAATTTTTATGCCGGATAAAATTTTCCCTATATGAATTGTTACGTTATTTTGTTTATTGCCATTTAGTTTATAAGTAAGGTTAGGGTTTTTGCACCAACCACAAAAGTAAGTACAAAACATATTATCTAAAAATATATTAAATTGCAAGAATTTAAGAAAGGACTAAGGCTACTATAAAAATTGTAATAAACAAACGTAGGTAGGGATACAAATGTTTATGTAAAAATGTCATTTAATCTTAACGACTACAAACAAACTTTGTAACTCTAATTATGTATGTATGTCTAATTAATACATGGATATGTTAAGATAACTAATCGTAAGGGATTTTTGTCTTAGCCAATACAAAACTGAAAATCGGATTAGTGCAGTGGAATATACTATGTGTGCTTGAATTTTGAAACATTTCCACGCATGCTTGTAAGCTTTAGATGGTTTTGTTTCCCAATTTTATGGCTTATTCGTGAATTTATTGTCTGCATTTTTTCTAAAAGTTTTTAAATAATGACAAATTTAGGAACTTTATCACCATGAACAACTAAAATTTAAAGTAGAAAGAATAGATAAACTGATACTGCACTTAGGATCTACGTCGTATTGTTTGATTATTTATTAAGATGGTTTTCGTTTGAACTTTCAGATTATTTATTCGCCCGAGATATTGAAAAGAAAGGGGGAAAGTTACCATAATACAAAGACTTAAATCTGTACCATTCTTTTTTGTACCTCCAAAGCTTCCAATGAGCTTGCTGTAATTTAAAGAGTGTGATTGGGTATCAATCTGGTTGCGCTAGGTTTTACAATAATTAGAACATTAAAAAGAAATAAAACCTATTTTAAAAGAGAAGATTTGCCAGAACTTTGATTTTTTTGTCTTCCTTTCTAAAGTGGAAAGCATCTTGTTCGATAAGAGTACTAATTTATCATTACATTAGTATAATCATAGCAAAGCGGTTAGTGCGCACTTGAAACTACGTTTATCATGGAAGGGCGAATAAAAATTAAATGCCATAACATTGTCGTCAATGCCCACACACGTCGGGTTTTTCTTTAAATTAATCTGGAATGACTTTTTATTCTTAAATTTAGAATGCACCAAATGAATGTAGCCGAGAAACCAGGGTAGCTTGGGTACTCAAACTGAGCAAATACTATCCACTGTAATTGTTACGCTGATACAACTGTTGCAGTGAGTTGATTGTATTGTCACATGCTCCATTATTCGAGTACACTAGACAGCCTTTTATAATTATTTTTCATGCTAATTTTATGAAAACTCTTTTTGCTCTTGTATTTACTTTGGTTTTTGGTTTGAAGATAAGAAAAAGAAGCACAAATTAATGCAACGTGAGAGATACATAAAACTGGAAAATCGGATCGCTTATTTGAGTAAGCTAGCGGAGAGGGCGGTTGGGAAAATGTCCTCCTCAGAGTGGATAAGGAAAGAATTGTATGATTGTGTGTAAATGTGATAAATTTTAATAAGTTGTGAAAACTGTACCCTAAAAAAGAAATGATTATTCAAGCCCAATCTCTTTCTATAAATATTAAATCATCTACAGCGAGCATAAATACCAACGAGTCGTTAAAATTGATTTAGGAACAACAAATACTACCACAATGAGAAATAAAATGCAATACTTCAACAGTTAAAACTCAAAAAACTTCAAAATTGTTTTCTATGCGTCCATTCGTAAACCAATTAAACTAACTAGTTAAAAGTTTTCATATAGTTTTATTTTATTTTTCACGCCACTCCAAAAATTGCTTACAGTTGATTGTACAGCGGTTATGCTAGTTTACCCCAAAATGTTTTAATAAACATCATCAGTCTTTTCATTACACTTCAATAAATTTTCGAGCTATATTATAAATACAAATATATCGCGGTTCTTTTCCGGGTTAGAAACAAAACTAAATTGCAGTTAGCAATACCTCGGCGCTACAATTAAATTTATATTACAAATCAAGTGAAAAAACAATTCAAGTAACATTAATAAAAAGCAAAATTATCCAATTAATTCCAACGTTTCATATCTGAAACATCGTAGATTTTCGGTAAAAAATATATTTTTAAAATACAAATTAGATAACTATTACTAAAACTTAAATATTATAAAACCTATTTGCCATATATTTGCATCAATTTTACACCAATAGAAAAATAAAAGTCCACACTAGTTTTCATCTACGTTTACTCACAAAAAGGCAACTTGTCTCTAGGCAGGCAAAATCAGCCATAAGTTATCCTTCAGACTACGTCTTATCGGTTTACACATACATGCAGCGCTATTTCTTCGTTTGGCACCACATTCCTCGCGATTGTAAGTATACAGACAGAAATTATTATAATCTACGAACTGAATTTTTTTCAAATTAGGAAATAAGTTCCAAATATTGGATTCGGGGAACCTCTGAAAGTATCCAACGAACTGGATCACTTGATTTTTTTCTATTAAGCGCAACTGTTTTTCAATGACTTCGTCAATTGTCTTTTGGTCAACAGTGATTTCTAAAAACTCTAAATTTTGCATAGGCAAAATAAAGTCTAGGCTAAATATCTGTGGAGATGTAAGTTTGAATCGTTGCACATTGGGAAGATTTAGTTTTGTTGATAAGCCAACATCGATTACATTGGTATCATTAGAATATACTCCTTGTATGTGTTGAAAATGTATGGCCACATTTTTTAGTGTTGTGGCCCATTTTCTTTCCAGTAGAGTAAATATTTGTGACCATGGCATGAACGGAAGAATTTTGAAGTTTAAGTAAAGTTTCTCCAATGGCCAATTTACGGCCGGTTTGTATAAATTTTCAAAATCCGTCTTGGAATAGTATTGCATCGAGAGTTGTTTCAAGTTTGGCATTGGGAACGTGTAAATATCGTCACCTTTTTGAACATCATCTCCTTGTACTTCGAGCATAGAAACATGATTATATGCTGAAATCAACGGATTAGAAAGGAATGGTGGAAAATTTTCTACTGACAAAAATTTCAGCTGATGCAGTTTTGGGAGGGGTTGGGACGCAATTTTTTGTTTCAGTTGGCAAATTTCCAATTTTGAAACGTACCAATTCCCAAAATAAATTCTGCAACTATTAGTACGTTGGAAGCTTTTTCCAGTGTATGCAACTCTCAATGTTTTCAAATTTGGCATCAGTTCCAGCAATTCCTTTAGTTCCGTGTAATACTCAACCCTGCTTTGAAATTGGTCGGATAAGTGCAGATCACAAAACCAAAAGTGTTGCCCGTACTTTGAAAGCAAGGTGAAAATTTCATTTTGGTGCCCCTCCCTTCCGTGGAGTATGCGTAGATGCCTGCCAATTAGTGGATTTCTCTGCTTTCCGGTTTCCAAATGTGTGGTCTTAAAATGTTCAATAAATCCCTCAATTCTTTCCCTGCAAGATAAATAATTGAAAATATTAAGCCATTCGAACTTCGTTACTCCACTCGAATTGTAGTTTGATGTATATGCATCCTCCCGGTCTGCAGACATTCTGTAGTGGTTGCTATCAGGAAGGTTTTCATAAAATTCATCCACACCCTGGCACCAACTTCTACAGACTAAACGAAGCAACAGTATCTTCGAACACCAGGGTGTTACCCCGTCATGGTCGTAGGAGTAATACCTCTTCCTCTCGTTTTTCAAATTTCACTCCAAGTACCTTCCAAACTTGTGGAAAGAGAAACTCTACTCGTCGAGGAAGTAGTAGATTTCTGAACACGGACGAGGCTTGCAATAAATTGGTAAGGCTGTCTGAATCCACCACTTTATCGGTAATCATCAACCAAATCTAGCATGTATGGTCAAAAGTTATTGCATGATGATTATAAACAATAGTTTTTTTCAAATTTAATATTCTATCATTATTTGGAGCAATAGATTACTTAACTACGAGTATCTTACCTCTTGCGGAAAAAGGCTAAAAAGTACACTGGCATCTTCAGTCATTTTGTGCAATGCAATCATTACTTCAATTTGATTGTCGTTTTTGGGTAATTTGGAAGACGAAGAATCCTTTGTCACTCTGTCCGGTTTCCGTTTCCTGCTACGAGACCCCTTTGTCTTTCCCATTTTTGCAATATGTATAGTGATTGTGCCAAATTTTTCACAGTTTAGTTGTTAGTCTGAAAACTATAGTACAACAACACCGAATATTAGTTCTTACGGAAAATAAATTATGTGTAACTTGTAGTTAGAGACATAAAACACTTCCATGTTGGTATCGTTGACTATAACTGCGAATATAACATATATTCATCAAAAATTACCTAATTGATAATCTAGTTTAATTATTGAAATCTAGACACAGGTTTAAAAAAATAATTAACATTTGAACAAGCTGATGGAGTAATGCCTTGCAAGTTGAAACCTGACAACTTTCGCAGCAGTTTTCGGTCCAGCTATCAACCTAATGTAATCACAAACTAAAAATATTGTTCGTTATATGAATAAGACTGGTAGGCTTTGGTTTACAACTAGAGGGGTAGGGCAAAATCCCGTCGGCCTCGGGCTCAACGCAACCCTTTACTACATAGTACAACAATGTACATACTAATTTCAAGTATACAAACAATATTTGGTATGGTCATGACAACAAAACCAAAGAAACAGTTGTTGCAAGTACAGGACCCACATCCCATGGAAGTTAATGTTCCCTCCGTTGGCTGAGTAAGTGAGTAAAAAGGTCTAAGAAAAAAGGTTTATCTTGGGCACGGTCAACAAGTCAACACTTTTCTACCGATTTTCGATTAGAAGACAATATCCAACAATAAATGTGATATTTCCCTGGCCTAATTTGAACGTTTAGTATCATCACACAAAAACCTCACAAAATAAGGCAACTTGTGACTACGCCGTTCAAACAATGAAACTAGTGTCCACAAGTAGATTTGGGGACGTAAACAACAGGCGTAAATTTAGTCCCGAATTGGGGCGCAATAATATATGGCGAGGGTAGGCATAATGAAACCACTGCATAAAATCCACCTCAGCAGCATGTCAAAGCATTCAGGTTGAATGCTTAAGCAATGCTTCGTTTGTCTATGATGTATATCTACTTCATGTATGTTATCATTTTTGTGTTATCTCATTACAGTAATACCTAGTATTCCAGTACTTCAAGGTATCATAATTAAACGGGTACAGATGAATTAGTACTTCATGTATGGCAGATCATACGAGACTAAATTTAAATATTAACAAATGTTAATTTCTCTACATACTACTTACTAGTTAGTACGCAGCAGGTTTTATTCGTCAGTGTGTTGAAATAATTGTAAATCGTTCTATGTGACCACATGCCACATGCATGTGGCGACGTACGGTAGTGATTCTAATACATGCAATAATTTAATATAACTAAAATAATTTATAAGAGAAACTAAAGAATGTACGGCCTCCAATACATCATTTCAGCTTTTTCCTGTGTAAATTTGTATTTTGAAATGCCTTGACATGTTGCTGAGATTGATTTTTACTCATGGGTGCTATTATGCCGACCCTCACCGTGCTTCATGTTGTCCTCATTCGGGACTACAACCATCCCTCTGTTGTTCTACGTTTCCAAATCTACTTGTGGACAATTGTGTCATTGTTTTAACGGCGTAAACAAATGTTGCCTTACCTTGTCAGTGGCATCAACTAAAGTTTTTTTTTGGCTATTTATGCGACAGTCTTTGACATCACCCTTGGTTATTTGGCCGTAAGTGACAAAGACCAAACCAAAGCGAAAGGGGCAGTACATAAAAGTCCTGACGGGATTATATTAGAAAGAACTGTTGAACTTTCCTTTCCCTTCCTCGTCTTCATTGTACTAGTGTGGTTCCTTTGCATTCAAAAGGCATGGATACAATTTCAACTGAACAACTGAAAATTGTTAGCAATGAGTTAAGACTGTTTATGCATATTGGATTAATTACCTAACCACTATAATATCGTATTTTCTGTTTTAAATATTATTGTAAAATGCTGTATGACGATAATATTATTCAATTTTCGAATAAAATGTTACAGTTTATGGGCTACAACATGCATACCAAGCAGATAGTATATATATCTATACGTAGTGTACTTGCTGTTGCCACTGTCGTGATGTTCTTATTGTGTACGCAATTGGTGCATGTAACGCCTTCCAAAAACACCAAGTCAGGTACAGCAGGCTGTATTATGTGCCTAGATTCTTGTCATATTTTCACGACAGCCAGGCAAAATTTGTTATTATTAATTAAGCATTTTCCAATTCTAATTAAATTTTAATTAGAATTAGCTAGTTCTGACAATTTTTAATTAATTAGTAATTAGAATTTGTTTTTGCATGGGTAATTTAAAATAATTAGTAATTGGTAAGCGTTGCTAAATACTACAAATTTAATTGTTTGACTAATTAATTTGAGAAACACTGAATTCCATTTCGAAAATATCACTATTTAACGTGATTTACCGCAATGTGTTGTGAATAACCTGTTTACTTTAAATCGTAACGTTACGTTATATTACGTGATTTGGGCCCAGAACTATTGAATATGGCAATATAAAATACAACGCAAGTAAATGTTAAATAAATGCTAAAATGAAAATAAAAAATCGAAAAAACTGAAAAATATTTCAAAACCGCTTTAAAGTAAAAACTGTTCAGCAATATGGCAAAAGTTCACCACCAAAATAATCAGCATTCTTAAAGACCATGCTGTTGTGAAAAGTTTCTAAAGTCAAAACGATTTCTAACGGTTTCTGATAAGCAATGGTGCTGAAAATCAATAGGGCACTAGCCCTGATGATAAAAATGCTATTGCAAAATAGAGAGGTCAGAAAATATTTAGCGTTTATAAGTTATAGCATGAACAGACAGATAGATAGACGTCCTTGTGCATTTATAACATACGATTTTAGTGTTTTGCAACACATTTAATAGAGGAGCCTATAAATGGCCACCGGTGTGCATATATATTCACCCGGTGAGTACATATACGCCTTGAACCTACACTGAAAGAGGTTGAATTTGTCAAAAAAGAACGATGCGTGGATTTTGTGCAATATAGTTGTTTAAGTGAGTGGTTAAAACTTACCAAAACAGCCCGCTCTATTAAATGCAGAGCCACTTTCAAAGATAATGCTACCGAGGAAATAATCAAAGCAAGGAACCATTCACATGATCAAGGATGTGATTCGCCATGCATTGATGATGTTATTAATGACATTCGTGCATTATATGAAGAAGATAGTGAATAAAAAAGTGCAAGTTTTACTATCACCAACCAGCGTAACAACCCATTATGGGGTCCTGTTTGATGACGAACTAATAATAATAATAATAATAAAGTAAACGAAATTAATTGATCTAATTGATCTATTGATTTAATGGTTAGAATAAATAATTACACCAAATTTCTCTTCAGGCTCTTTAAATACAAAATTATCGGATTACATTGGGTTTACTTGTCACTTGAGCTTCCACAATGCATTTCATTTCGCCGTCTGGCATTTCATTTGACTTCGCAGTTCGAAGTTGCCAATTTTTTACAGTTAGAACTTTATTGCATTGCATTTAGGCCTATGGCATTCCATTTAACCATTTAATTTAAATTCATTTATATCAACTAAAAGCAAATTGCTCTATACATAGGCATAAAGGGGACACTACACATATACATATATCCTTAATAGCATTGTATACGATACACAAATACAAACATACACACATTTTTATATTCCAAGAATAGACTGGCGATTCGTCGCGCATTTTGATGTTCTTGCTGAATAAGATGAAAATTTATGTTACCGTGCAATATTTACAAGACTAATCGAGAATGCATTTAAATGCTTTCATTCCATTTGCATTACAAGGCATTTAATGTAACTGCAATGTTGTGAAATTCCCATTTTCTGAAGATCTAAGTACTTGTCGGTCGCTAATGACAACTCTGCTATACTTTGTATATCTAAGATGGGTGTAATATGCCTCCGCCTAACGAAAATATACGATAGTTTTCTCCTTTCCATCACTGATGATCAATTAACATGTTAATTAACCGTTTTTAACATTAAAAATCCATTTCTAGTACAAGCGTACAGTCAAGTAAAGTGTTTGTGTTACCTTCCGTTGGTAAATTGCCTAAACTATAAATCTAAATAATCGGATTCAAAAAGATTTTTCTTAATACCCCGTCCTGGTAGGTTACCATCGTTTAAACTTGGTAATGTTTTAGTTTCAACCACGGATACGACAGATTCAAATAGTTTTAAATGTGGTGAATTTAAAGTCGATTCAGATTACCAATGTGTACTACTAGTACTATGTGTCGCCTTGATAAGGTCTTCTGTTTTTTCATTATGTGATGCCCAATATCGTGTGAATCTGAAGTTTCTGAATCCCACAGTGTTTCCGTGAAGTTGACTTCGTTCTGTGTATTAATTTCGAATTGATAAGACTTACTATTACTACCTACACCCCGAATGCTGAAGCACTACCACTTCAGTTTGGAATGACATTTTAGGTTAGCTTTATTGAATATTATTTTCCTTCACTGTTTTTGCTGTTGGGCAAATGGAATTAAGTTTTATCTATGAATACCAGTAACCAGGTTGAGGTAGCATCTGCAACACTGGAACTGCGCCTCATGACAACAAAGATGCAACAAAGGCAATGTTATGCACCATAATTTGTTTCACAATACCCCTCTTGATTCAAACCAAAACTACCGAACTTCTGCATCACTTCCTGTTTATTCTTTGGTTTGGGCTTACCTAAGGTCTGTGTTGACTCGAGCAACAAGGTACAAGTTTATTACATGTTACTCATGTATTTGTTTACTATTTTATTTTAAAACTTAAAACGCACTTTGCTCTGATTAACTAAGCTGAACCACTAGATTTTATCCACGTAAGTTTTGAATATGTATTATAAACGTAAACATTAAAACACAATATTGTCAGCGTAATAATAGTTGTTGTTGCTGATAAACGGGAATAATTATTACTGTTCTCCAACTTTTATTTATAGTCGTATGGCATAGTGTTTAATTTTATTATAATGGTTTTAGATAAACGACTGGACAATTAACGATTGTCCTAAGTATCATCCAGCAACTTTCAAAAATGGAAAAGTCATGGGCATACCGTTACAGAAAACAAAAACTGGTCAGAATGACAAACAAACCATTATCTAGCAATGGTTCTAAAATCCGTTGAAGACGAAGAAGAATCAGAAGTTGACCAAGGAAAAGGAGTTTATGAAATGCCTGAAAAGACGGATTCTGACAGCGTACCCAATTTAATCTGGCCATCGCCCAGATTCAGCTTGCCACGACTTGGACTACCAGCAGAGTTTCTAGGTCCAAAATTTCCACTTTTAATGCAATCCATATGGGACGAAACAGAAACAGGGCAGAGTAGGACACAGTTATCGTCTTCCATCTCATTGATAAACGAGAATCGAGTTAAAGAAACAATAAAATTAGCCCCAATATCTGAAGATGAAGTTGTACTTTATAGTCATTTTCCAAAAGAGGTAAGAGAAAAACAGGAAGTAATTACTTGTTTCAAAAATTGGTAAACCTATTATCATTATTCTACCTTTCCTACCATAGATTTGGTTGCTGATTACCGATAAAGAGACGGATTTTAACGCCCTTTAACATCTTTTACATCCACGACGAGCAGAGTTTCTGGAACCAGAAGTTTCACTTTTAATGCAATCCCTATGGGGTGAAACTGAAACCGAGCAAAGTAGAAAAGAGTTATCATCTTCCACCGTATTTATAAACGAGATTCGGCTTAAAAAAAACAATGAAATTAGCCACAAAATCTGAAGATGCAAGTGTACTTTATAGTCATTTTCCAAAAGAGGTAAAAAAATCGAGGTAATTACTTGTTTCAAAAAGTTGGTAAATATGCTATCATTACTCTAACTTTTCTATCTTCGATTTGGGAGATGATTACCGATATGACGAATTTTAACGCCCTTACCAATTTGATGACAGCTTCGCCCGTGTTCGAAGATCTTTTAGTTGGACGACGACCGGAATTTCTTTTTCCTCAAGTTTGGAAGGTACTTGGCGTAAAGTTCGAAAAAGGAGAAGATGAGGTGTACTCCTCCAACATCAACGAAATGTATCCGAATCCTGACCGTGCGTTGTACAGATTCCGAAATAAAAACACATCCTGGTTGAATGATGTTGAATGAATTGTGTCGTTATTTTGTTAATTGCCATTAAGTTTATAAGTAAGGTAAGAATTTTTTGTACCAACCACTAATGTAAGTGCAAAAAAATATTTTCTAAAAATTTATTAATTTGCAAGAATTTAAGACATGACTAAGGCTACTTTAACAATTATATTAAACAAACGTAAATAGGCATGCAAATGTTTTAGAAGTTATTTAATCTTAACGACTGAAAACAATATTTGTAACTATAATTATATGTGAGGCCTTGCTAACACATAGCTGTGTTAAGATAATTAAGTGATGTTTGTCCTACAATACAAAACTGAAAATAATGATTAGTACAGGGGGTTTTACTCGGTGAACTTGAATCTTTAAACATTTCCACGCATTCTTGTAAGCTTTAGATGGTTTTGTTTCCCAGTTTTATAGCTTATTCGTGAAATTATTGCCTTTGTTTTTTCAAAACTTTTATAAACAATGCCAAATTTAGCAACTTTATGACCATGAACATATAAAATGCATAAATGCAAATAGAAAGAATAGACGAACTGATGCAGCATTTAGGATATACGTGGCATTGTTTAATTATTTATTAAGATGGTTGTCGTTTGAACTTTCAGATTATTTATTCGCCAAGCAGATTGAAAAGAAGGGTGGAAAGTTACCACAAAACAAAGACTTAAATCCGTACTATTCTTTTTTGTACCTCTAAAGTTTCTTATGAGCTTGCTGCAATTTAAAGAGTGTGATGGGGTATGAACCTGGTTGCGCTTGGTTTTTACAATAAATGGAGCATTTAAAAGAAAAAAAACCTATTTGAAACGAGAAGACTTGCCAGAGCTTTGATTATTTTGTCTTCCTTTCTAAAGTGGGAAGTATCTTGTTCGATAAGAATACTAATTTATCATTAATTTAGTATAATTATAGCAAAGTGGTTAGTGCGCACTTGAAACTACGTTTTTCATCGAAGGGCGAATAAAAATTAAATGCTATGACGTTGTCGTGAAGGCCCACACACGTCGAGCTTTTTCTTTAAATTGGCACGAATTACATATTTGCTTTTAAAGTAATCTGGAATTGCGTTTCATTCTTGAATTTAGAATGCAGGAAAGTAATGTAATCTCACCCAGGGTAGCTTTGGTACTCGCACTCACCAAATAGCCACTGTGATTGATACTCTGATACAACTGTTGCAATGAGTTGATTGCATAAAGCTCGAAATTTAATACAAGTCTCAATTGTCACATATGCTACTAGTTTTCTCCATTATTGGAGTACACTATACAGCATTTTAACTATTTTTCATGCTGGTTTTAAGAAAAATCTTTTTGCTTTTGTATTACCGCTGGTTTTTAGTTTGAACATAAAAAAGAAGCAAAGCTTAATATCAGGTGAGAAATACGTAAATGTGAAAAACCGGATTGCTTATTTGGGTAAGCTAGCGGAGCGGAGAAAGCCGTTGGGGAAAAGTCTTCCTCAGAGTTGATAGGGAAAGAATCATATGATTGTATGGAAAAGATAAATTTAAGAAGATGTGAACACTGTATCCTAAACGATATTATTATTCAAGCCCAACCTCAACAAACTATTGCAAAATTAAGTAATTTTACATGTACTGCATATTAATACATTTGTACTAAAACATGTGTCCATAGTCATACGATTCCACAATTTTGGATTGAGAAATACGCTATAGTAAAAATAAAACAGTAGGTTCACTAATAATAAGCTAGTTCACAGTAGGTTTATTTGTTTAATATCAATAAACATCAATAAATCACCTGCAGCAAACATGAATACTAACGAGTGGTTAAAACTTATGTAGCAACATCAAACACTATCACAATGTGAAATAAATTTCAATATTTCTTCAGTTAAAACTCAAAGCGCTTCAATTTTATTTTCCATGCTTCCATTAGTAAATTAAATTAGTTAAAAGTTTCCATATAGTTTTATTTTATTTTTCACGCCATTCCCAAAATGGCTTGCAAATGATTGTAAAACACTTAAACTAATTATTGCTAACTTCCTTAATTTACTATTGCCTAACTTATGCTTACAAGCACTTATGTTTATATAACTGCGAATTATATAAACATATATCGTGGTTCTTCTCCGGGTTAGGAAACAAAAACTAAATTTTATTATGTAATACCACGCCACTACAATTAATGATATACTACAAATTTAGTACCATAATACCGTAAGAAACTTTTCAAGAAACATCAATAAAAAGCAAAATTATCCCATCCGGACGTTACAAATTTGGAGCAACTTAGATTTTCAGTAAACATATATTTAAAATTCAAATGAACAAAATATTATAAAACTTATTCGCCATATATTTGTATCATTTTTACACCCTTAGACAAATAAATATTCACACTAGTTTTCATCTATGTTTAATGACAAATAAACAACTTCTCTCACGACGGGCAAAATCAACCACAAGTTATTTTTCGGAGTACCTGTTATCGGTTTACGTGCAGATCGCGTTCGTCGTTTGGCTTCACATTCCTCGCGATTGTAATTATACAAACAGATATTATTATTATTTATGAACCGAATTTTTTGCAAATTAGGAAATAAGTTCCAAATATTGGATTCGGTAAACCTCTGAAAGTATCCAACGAACTGAACTTTTTGATTTTTTTCTATTAAACGTAACCGTTTTTCAATAATTTCGTTAATCGATTTTTCGTCAACAGTGATTTCTAAAAACTCTAAACTTTTCATCGGTAAAATGAAGTCTAGACTAAATATCTGTCGAGATGTAAGTTTGAATCGTTGCACGTTGGGAAGATTTAGTTTCGTTGAGCCATCATAGGTATCAGTAGAGCACACGCCATAGGGTGGAAAATGTATGGCCACATGTTTTAGTGTTGTGGCCCATTTAATTTCCAGCAGAGTAAAAATTTTTGACCACGGAAAGAAGGTACAAGTTTTGAAGTTTAAGTAAAGTTTCTCTAATGGCCAATTCACTTCCGGCTTGTTTAAATTTTTGAACTCTTTTTCGGAAAAGTATTCAATCGAGAGTTGTTTCAAGTTTGGCATTGGGAACGTGTAAATATCGTCACCTTCATCATCATCATGAACATCATCATGTTCAACTTCAAGCATAGAAACATGGTTATTTGCTGAAATCAACGGATTAGAAAGGAATGGCGGAAAATTTTTCACTGACAAAAACTTAAGCTGGTGTAATTTTGGAAAAGGTTGTGATTCATTCTCTCGTTTCAGTTGGCGAATTTCCGAATCTGAAGTGTACAAATTCTCAAAATCAATTCTGCAACTACCTTGCTCAAGTTTTTCAGTGTATTCAACTCTCAATGTTTTCAAATTTGGCATCAGTTCCAGCAATTCCCTTAGTTCTGTATAGTACGCAACCATGCTTTGAAATTGGTCGGATAAGTGCAGATCACAAAACCAAAAGTGTTGCCCGTATTTTGAAAGCAAAGAGAAAACTTGACTCTCGTGCCCTTCACTTCCGTGGAATATGCGAACATGCCTGCCAATTAGTGGATTTCTCTGCTTTCTGGTTTTAAAGTGTGTGGTGTCGAAATGTTCAATAAATCCCTCAATTCTTTCTCTACAATCTATATAGTTGAAAATATTAATCCATTCGAACACCCTTATTCTACTCAAATGGTAATTCGATGTATGTGCATCTTCCCGGTCTGCAGACATTCTGTAGTGATTGCTATCAGGAAGGTTTTCATAAAATTCATCCACACCCTGGCACCAACTTCTACAGACTAAACGAAGCAACAGTATCTTCGAACACCAGGGTGTTACCCCGTCATGGTCGTAGGAGATATACTTCTTCCTCTCGTTTTTCAAATTTTATTCCAAGTACCTTCCAAACTTGTGGAAAGAGAAACTCTACTCTTCGGGGAAGTAGCAGATTTCTGAACACGGGTGAGGCTTGCATCAAGTTGGTAAGGCTGTCTGAATCCACCACTTTATCGGTAATCATCCGCCAAATCTAGTGTGCAAAATTTATTAAAGCATGGTTTTTATAAACAATAATTTTTTCACATTTAATATTTTACCATTATTTAAAGCAGTAGATTAAGTAAGACTACCTTACCTCTTCTGGAAAATGACTAAAAAGTACACTGGCATCATCAGTCGTTTTGTCCAATTCTATCATTTTCTCAATTTGATTGTCGTTTTTAGGTAACTTGGAAGACGAGGACTCCTTTGTCACTCTGTCCGGTTTCCGTTTCGTGCGGTGGGATCCTTTTCTCTTTCCCATTTTTGCAATTTGTGATTTAGTGATTCCGCCAATTTCTTCAGTTTACTTGTTAGTCTGAAAAAGGTAGTACAATAAAACCGAATATTAGGTCTTACAGAAAATAAATTGTTTTACTTGTAAACTAGATATTGAGTGATGCATTGTAAGTTGAACCCTGGCAACAACTTGCAGCTTCCGCTCATGCTATAAACCTAATGTAAACACAAACTAAAAATATTGATCGGTATGAAGAAAACTGGTAGGCTTTGGTTTACACCTAGAGGGGCACTGTGAAACAAATTAGGGGTACTTAACGATGTCTTTGTCAACTTGTCACGCATTCTCAGCTGCTCTGGTTTTCACTACCAAGGAATCTCAAAGTACACTTTGGTGCACATATGAATATGTATTTCACTCTATAAAGTATTCAGTATAAAAGTTATAACTTTTTTTCATTTTTGAGTCCAGCCATAACTATATATAATCATCCATTCTAACCTGGAAGCTTTAGTGAATAGTGTTCACCCTGGAGTTGGTCAGTTTATCCGTGTTTTGTGTGTCAACGTTTGAATCCATACACCACAGGGCGTATGTTGACTGAACAGCTAACACTGTCCAATGTTTTTTTATATCAGAGATTCCTTTTGGTGAATATACATTCGAGTATGATGAACCCGATACTGAAAATAATTCTGTTTTTACCAG
>JAHZNB010005355.1:0-11011 GCA_027744295.1 Callyntrura guangdongensis
TGTGAGATTTGTGGAGTTATGCAAAAATGGGAACCATGTAGCGTAACAACATATAAAAAAGAGACGTTTGACGCTTTATTTTTTGATTTTTGTACAACCGGACAGAGTTCAGTCATCCGAGCGTCAATGCATTTGAAATAATTACGTTATAAGTGTAGGCTACACTATTTGGTGGTGTTTAAAATATTTATGTATACATCCCATACGATTTTAAAACACGACTGGGAAAAATTGTACTTCATAAATATGAAATGCTGGCGCATTTACAAAATAATGTAATGATCCCGTTATCTCGCTTCCGGTTTCGGTGAAACAGTTTTGATCTGATCACGGTTCGGGTAGCAAACAGGCTTGCTTTTGGTTTTCTGTTCCGATGCGCTGCTGTCGTGGCAAACTTTCCCATTCATACTTTTCACTTAACCGCTAAATCAAAGGAAAACATCATGTGTGTGTGGCTGGTTATCACTTCCTTCAAATTTTCTTCTCAGTGTTGCCCTGCTTGTTATTTCATCCTCCATAAGCCGTTGTTGCCGCGCGCACACACTGTCTGTATGGCAAGTTATTATGAAATATTAGCCTCTGGAATCACTGAAAAACAGTAAACAGTAGTTTGCTTTTGCTTATTTATTTAGCTATGCTCAAACACACGATGATTGTGTAAACGTGTGCATTGGGCGAAGTATGTTATTAAAACCAGCCAGGGAGAGGGAGGGAAAGTATATGTGTATCTGGAAAAGCGGAAAACTGTCAAGACCACCAGTTCTACTACAACAGTACCGCACGACAAATAGAACTGTGAGAAAGACACTCGAGTTCTATCGTCAACCATTTCAGTCGAGTTCTAGTTCTCTCTGAGTAAGTTTTTACTTCCAGTGTAACAAAGCACAATCAAGAGGAGAAGATGAGGAAAAGGAGGAAGCTGAGGCAAGCAAGCACATTTTCAAAGTTGATCTCATTAATTCTACTTGGTTTCCCCCACAAATTCATTGTAGATGAGTTTTCCCATTAAAACTCTGTTTGTAATGATGATACTGAAAATGATGCTGATGACTATTAGAAAGGGAACGTTGTCCTTCCCATCATCACTTGCAGAACAAGTTCTTCTATATATTTGCAGGTTTCTACCATATACAGAGGAACTCAAGTCTTTAAAAACGATTTTTGCATCATGGCACTTTATGCTCTACACTTTATTTTCTAAGACCGGCTCTTATACCACTTCATATTAATTAGAAAGCTGCATCACATACGGCCCAAGAACTCATTTTGTATTAATCATAAAATTACATGAGAGCAAAAGAAACTTGTAAATGTGACGATGAAGCAAAACTGCCAAGATAATTTTACGTAGAGCTCAGCCAAGTGCAGTTTTGCGTTGACAAAATTAAGCACCGACCTGAAGTGCAGGTTTTCCCGGGCTGGTTGAAAAATTTGGCCGTGTGAGCAAATAGCAAATCAAGACCATGAAGTTTTCTTGTTATCCAGCTGGTTCAAAGAAAAATGTGACTGAGATGCTTTTACGTTTGATATTTTTGTTGCTTTATTGCTTGATCTACACGTTGCTTTGATTTCTACTAAATGTTATATCATCATGTAAGTAAGCTTCTTAAACCGTTATTTTCGTGAAGTTTTTGTAATTCCCCTTTGGGCAGATAACCATACTGTTTCGCCCACGTATCAAGAAACAGTCTCTTTTTGATAAAAAAACGAAGAGGAAACCATATTTTACTATAAGATTATTATGAACTCTGTGTTTTCAGAAAAGTGGAGTGAAACGACAACAAGACGGAAATCTACTTCAGGGGATCAAAACTCTTTGGTCGTCACTGGGCTCCTACCCGCTGTCACTTATCACTTTCGCCTTCAGGCTAGAAACCAACTTGGCACTTCAGAACCAACTCAGGTCTTTGAGGTGGGTAAAAGCATGACCTATGATACATATAGAATTAAAAAGAATAGTAGCGCATTTACAAAAAATATACTCATATGCTACCAATTGTATGCAAATTTTAAAAATACATCTACTTACACCAGAACAAGTGAAAAACTACGTTATGAATGTATTCAAGTTTGTTGAAGAAAATTTTAATTTTCGGGATGAAGATTCTAAAAGTTTAGTGCTTGTTCTACGTCAAAACAGAAACTTTTGGCCATCCATTTTTGCCGCTTTTAGTTTTCATATAATGTGTGAGCAATTTTCAGCTGTTTATATGTGTAGACATAAACATAATAACCTTTTCTTTGCTTAAGACTTTTAATTCTTTTCCTATTTAACTACAAGCAAAATTTTGTAAAGTTTAGTTTCGGGTGATTATTTGACTGTTATTGTTTCCGAGTTCCTGTTGTTAGCAAGTGTAATAATAATTTTAAGTCAAGTTACTAACTGACAAACATGAAGTGCACAACCCATTTATTACTTTGCCAAGTTTACGTTGACTTGGAAGGTCTTGTGCCTGTGAATGGTGGTAGTGTATGAAGTATTTTTTAATTCTTTTACGGAAAAGGTAACAACGGAAAATGAACCTCCTAGTGGTCCACCCCAGTACGTGACTGTAGAAGCTGTGTCCTCCACAGAGCTTAGAATATCTTGGCAGCCTCCAGCAAAAGATCGCCGTCACGGAGAGATCCTCGGCTACAATATTGGACTCAAGCGAACCAGGTAATGTGCTTCCTCTTATCAAAACTGGCAACAAAAGCAGTCTTGACATTTTGTCTCGTTTGGTATTACGCAGAAAATAAGTCATATAAAATATATAGTTTATTTCCCCGAGAGAGACTTCATCATCTTGGGGAGAAAACGCGCAGCATCTGTCCGAGTGCATACCTAGCTAGTTATACTTAAGAACACAATGGACACATCACAGGTCGTTGTAGGTAAAATTTTATTTGTCAGGTTTCATATTCGCGTATCTTTTTCCAACTCTAGGACTCTTCTACTAACATGTCTTTAGGGAAAAAGGAAATAAGTACACACACGTAATTGTTATACTCACATGATATGTCACTGTTTTCATTTCTTCAATGAACATTGTTATAGGAGGGTCGTGTAGAGAGGGAAAATCTGGCACACAACATGTCTCATCTTTGTTCAGTGGTACAACTTCAGAATAAATTGAAACATGCACTTTCTCTGCGTACATATTGACCAAACTTAAGATTCTTTCTCTATTTTGTTGGCCTCCATTTAGAAGACATCTCTGTTCGTCGTTAATTTTCTCCAAAGAGCTCAGCTCTCATCATGCGCCGCGTTGTGGTAGAACGCTTGCTAGGAACAACAACAAAAGGTTTTCTTTTGACTAATTTTGTCAGAATTTTAAAGTAGACCTTCCTTACAATATATTTAGCTCTGCTGCTTTTACTTTCCAGCAGTCTCTTTCATTTTCCACATTGTTGTTGTTGCTCCGGCTGCTACTGCAGCTTGTCAGAGAGATAACACAAATTGTGAGTTGTAGGTAATGTGAACAAGAAAAGAAACACGTACAAAACGTGTGCGATTCTCTCTGTAATGCAGTGGTCATCAAATTTTTTTCTGAGCAAAGTGCTCTTTTCCGTTCTTTATGACTTTCGTATATTGTGTACCACAGTCACGTTGACTAGATTACCGTTAAAAGCCACACAGCCACAGAGAGATTCTGCAGTCCGTAGAATTTGGAGCAGCGGAAACGGAGGATTGGTCGGTCGGTTTTATGTGCAAATATGCCTCGCCTTACAAACGAGTAAAAAAACTACCATATTGGTTTGTATGATATGTACATGCGGGAGGAATATTCCGAATATTATTTGGTAAAAAAATGTTATAGGTTGTAAAATCACTGCTAAAAATTTGGTTATTATTGCGACTTTTCCCATTTTTCTGAGCAATTTCCTCTGCCATCATTTTCATCTCGCATAAAAGAATAGAGTCAAAATCGAAAATAAGATGACCACCAAATACAGTCGGCAAATAAGGATCACGCGCGCATGGCGCATACAACACACAGACACACACATAACGTACAGTTATTTCTACGACTGGAAAGACATCAGTTCCCTAATGAGCATCAACATTCCACAAAAGTTTCTTTTTTCCCTTAATGTCATGTAATAAGAAAAGGTTTGCCATCCTTTTGTAGACAAGAATGTAATAATAATGCTGAATAGAGCAAGCTGCTCTGTTGAAGTACGTTTCTGTCTAAAAAAACAAAAGACTCAATCCGCCGCAGTCCGCGTTCCTGTGTGAGTATATATAGATGATAAAATCCAGTTTGTTGTGATTTTCGTTTGTTTACTTGTTTTTTTCTCTCTCGGATTGCTACTCTCATCCCTCGCTGCCTGCCTGTCTGCCTTTTACCACACACGTATTCCCATTCCACCTCTATTTTCTTCTTTACTGACCTTATTTACGATATCATATTGGTGGTGGTGATGCGATGTGGGCATGAAGCAGTGAGGAAATCGGATTGTACAACTGGACAAGGATTGAAAATACCCAAGAGGACATTTCATCCGTAGCAACAGCATCTGGCAGTGGATCTGCCAACGGTCCTACGCAGTCCGTTCCGGTCTTGAGCACAATTCTCAGTGGCTTAGACAAGTTTACCGAGTATGAGGTGGTCGTCCAAGCGTTCAATCTATTGGGAGAAGGGCCTACAAGTTCTGTTTCTATTGCGGCCACTCTGGAAGATGGTAAGCGTGAAAAGGAAAAAAAAGTTTTACGCACTCACACATACACGGAAACAAAATATTAACCAAGTATACGAGTGATAACGCCTTGCTCGGTTACAACACGATAATATGGTGTAATGGCGGATGTATGTACACGTGTAGCATTCAGCATATTTATAATCTCTGTTTTTAAACTGCCATATATAGTTATCTGGCGTTGTTTACCCATTACTCTCTCGGCATACTTTGAAAAGTCACGGACATGATGGTAGAAATGAAAAAGCAAACAAAAATAGCTGAGGTATGTTTGTACGTGTGGATCACTCCGTTTTATTACTGGGTAAACACCTCGTCTCTTATATTCTTTTGGCTTGTGGAAGAGGGAACTCACTGCAGTAAAATCCCTAAATCCCTACAGAAAACGATGACAAACAGCACCACAATAATATAACTGCGTGCAAAATTCCCTCCTTGTGAAATACGTACNAACAGCACCACAATAATATAACTGCGTGCAAAATTCCCTTCTTGTGAAATACGTACTTTAAATGTGTTCTTTTTCATTTGGAATTGTACCGTCGTCTTCAAGGTTTTTTCCGTTTATTATTAGACAACTTCTTATTTATTTTCGGTTATGGCGTGTACTCTATTATATCCCGTGTATATTTTTTTCTGTTCTTTGCATTTGAATGGTCCCTTGTTGCACACGTTGATAAATATACACTTTCCTTCTCTGAAACTAGAAGTAACATCAAAAACCATTTCAAAAATCGTTTCACTACCTATTTAAAACTTGTTCCACACAAAGAAATGCTCCTCGTTTGCTTTAACAACAACAATCTTGCCAACTTTAAAACAAGCGACTAAACATTTTATGACTAGAAGTTTCCCAAGGTCGACAGGGAATGGGATACTGCTATAGTCGTAGATACAGATAAAAAAAAGTTATTTACTAAAGTTGAACCCAGTCACCAGGTTTTTGCATCTGTTGTGTAACGTGGTACACACGTACACTTTTTTTTAGATTATTCACTACACCGTGGAATGAAATCGTAGTACATGAAAGGTAGATAATATGTGTCACCTACACCTCCTGGACAAGATGGTACAAGGGAGAGACAAAAGTTTTTAAAAAAGTTTTTTATTTTCTCTACTCTCTCGTTGTTCATTTGTATGATTGCATTTTCCGTCCCCTCCTCCTCTCATCTCATTTCATAGGAACAAAAAAGAAAAAAACTAAGCTGGTTTTGCGTCACTGCACAAAACATGACAGCAGGAAAAGTATGTGAAGTTATAATAACAGCCAATGCCCCGTGTTACCCCACCCTTATGTAAGCATATACCGAGAACCACTGCAGAGAAGAAAGTTGCTATATTTTTCCTTCCGATATATACATCGTTATAATCACGGATGTCACGGTGGTTGTGCTGTATGAAGCAAGTCGAATAAGTGCCTGTGTCTATTAAACGTTTGTCACTGTCCCAGCTAGTTTTCCTTTGTTCTCGTCGTTGCGTCCATTGGGATCTTAAAACTTTTTCTTCTTTTGTTCACACAGCTAAAAATGGTGTAAAGAAAGAAGGTGTTTTTCTTCCTGCAGAGGCGTCGTGGTGTTTCTATCCTTTGTTCCACACAGACAGCCACAGACACACATTTCTATCCGTATGTGTGGAGGAAAGTAAAAAGTAAAAGTAGCAGAAAAAAACAGAAAAAGCTAATAATATGTAGGTACGTACATATATATAAAGCAGCAACGGCATCACTAACCAGCTTGAGAAACCATCTCATTTACTTTATGTAACACATTTACATCCCTTTGGAGTTTTACCCACTTTTTCTTGTGCAAACGTTCGTATACCAAGTCTATAAACAAAATTTCCTATAATATAGAAAAAACGGCTTATATATTACGTGGAGCAGGGTCTTAATAGGCGTTTCTTGTTTAGGTTTTTAAACTAGGGAAGGAATAACAGGAAAAAAGTTTTCTAATTTGGATTGAAAAGAAGGAAAAAGTTGCCGAGTATAAGCATACTAAGCATACATACTACCGTCATGTTGGTGTTTCCATTTTGTGCTGCATGTTTCCAGGCCAGGTTTATTTTTTTTCTTGGCCGATGAAAAAGTGTACATAAAGCTGGAAAGAAAAGAGGGAAGAAAGGGAAGCGTTTTGTTAACTGGAAGTGAAATGTGTTTGTTTACTTTTGTCGTTCTCATTATCCATTCTGGTGTTAGTGTAGTTGTTACGAAAGTTGTTCCTTCTAACTAGACCTTCCCATCAATCTATTTTAATTAATTATGCACTTTCTATTTTCTTCTTCATCTTCGTCACAACATCAAATAAAAGCTGTAAAAAAACCTTTCGTGACAACTTGTGGAACCTTGGGTATTATGTAGGATGTAGGAAGCAGATAGAGAAGTAAAGTCTGGCAGGCACATTCGTTATTTATTGGCGTCAAAGTTAGTCAAATTATCCATCATCCTAGGTATTCCAGTTGCCATAAAGCCTTATGGTGGATGATGAATTTACCTTTGCCCCCAGCTGGAAAGCACAGTTATTAACCAAATCTGGCTTACACTTGGTATACTCATCCAAGTACAAGATATTTGTGTGCCAAATTTGAGCCATACTTGTTATGTTAAAAGTCAAAGAAATAAAGGGGTCTTGTTTCTATCCTAAGGGGGTGTCACTGAGATTATATGCTAACATATGTTGTCACTGCTAGTTTATTAGTGAAAACCCCATCTCAAACGGATTTATCGTTATGAGCGAAACAATTCTCAAGGTTTGACACCCCCTGGGGTCAAAGGGGTCAACCTATTTTGGTCAAGCTTTGCAAAACGTCATAATTATCCATTATGTACCTGTACACCAACTTTCAGTCGTATGTCATATGTTGAAATTTTAAGTGACCCCAAACGCCTTTCTTCGAACTCATTCGAGTTATTGACAATGCCTATCGATTGGCGGAAACAGATTTTGAAAATTCCTTCAAGAGTTTTTGTGCTGACGGACGTACGTACGTACGGACATGATGGAGGAAAATTATATAGTCACAGGATAGGCCTGAATAAAAACCTCGTAAGAATTCGCAATTTAAAGATCTTTCAAATGACAGAAAAAATTCGATGGGGAAATATTTTCGTTGGGCTTTGTGTATCTTATCAGCCAAACTTGTTAGCAACATTATCGTACCGTCTGCGTGTATGTGTGTGTGTTTAATATTGACGATGACAAGGAAGTGAAAACAGGAAAAATGCTAATAATGACATTTTATGCAACTCATGTACGCAACAAGTTCCTGGAGCCGCCCCGTCGGATGTGAGTTGCTCCTCTTCGACAGCTCACAGTGTCACCGTGAGCTGGGAACCACCATCAAGGAAACACGCCCATGGGAATATTGTGTCGTTTCGGGTTGTCCTCGAAGTCATGCCTGATGAGGATGAATTTCCCATATCTTATTATTTTTCTGGAGCCGGCTCTGCCTCTACCAGAGGAACGTCAGGGAGTGGGAACAACAGTAAGTCAGTTTTTTTATTTGAATTATGTTGACAGATATTTATTTACATAATATGTAATTTAAGAAAAGCGAAAGGATGATGAAGGAGAATAGAGGCTTTTGAAAGCGCGTTCCTATTGTATCTTTCTACCGAAAAATGTCAAATGAAAATGTGTAGAATTCCTTGGCGTTCTCGCGTAGCGAAAGTAAATAAACTGGATGAGAACGTGCAAGGAAATAGATGAGATGTCACACGAATCGAGGTAGGAAAGAATACAAAGAGAGGAAGTTGCTCTTGCATTCGCGTGTTGCAATGAAAAAATATAATAACGCAGCCTTGCATTCCATCTTTCTGTTCGTGTGACTCGCTCAAAAAAACGGTGAATGGAATCTTTTTTTCATGTACTTCCTTTCTCTTTTTTACTTCTTGACAAGAAAAAAAGTTGTCCCTTGATAGCAATTCTGATAATTTAGGGAAAACGAGTTTGGAGGGAAAATAGTGTTGCTGTAGAGAGAGAACGGAAGTGCAGAAAATATTGTGTACGTAGACGTGAAAGAACTTTAGCCAAATGAATGTCGTAAAACTGCGTGACATTTTTTATATATGTATTCGACGAGACGCACGGCATTTGTCTTGACGTTCGAACCCACGTAGTACAAAGTTTTTCTTAGTAGAGAAATGGAGAGAAATGAATGACTCGTTTACTAAAATGTGGCGAGAGAAATAGAGAAAAAGGTTCAGGAGAAAAGTGTCTCAATTTGTAGCTGTGCTGAACAGAAGCAAGTTAAATACTGGCAAAGTGAATGGTAAGTAGTATAGGGGAATGTGGAAAGGGTACAATGAAAACGCAAGTTGCGTGTGGTGCAAAATACATACACACAAGGTGGAGGGGAAATGACTCTGAACTTTTGTTGACTATGAATGCGGGTGTATGAATTTGTGTGTGCGTTTGTGTTTTCTAAGATGCTGGTAACGAGGTGGGAACTGGAAACCCATCTGGTGCTGCTCCAAGTATGGGAGGAGGTTTGGAACTTGACAGCCGTGTTACTACGAGTAGCACCGTGGTTCACGGCTTGACACCCTCTACAAACTATAGGTGAGAAAAAACACTTAATAAGGAAAGATGCCACACTGTTACCCTCATCCTTACTAGTTCTTTATCTTTTTCAATACTTTAATTTCAAAAATATTTGAGTTTCATTAAAATATTGAAATATAGTTATGACCTAAATTGAGCGTTCGTGCCTTTATTTCTTAAAAGTAACAATGTAGAACAAAAGGCGTATTTATCACGTCTGATATTAATAAATCTGCTTTAATGTTGTTGTAACATTGCCTGGCGCCATTTTAGAATTTTCACAGTACTATTTATTCTGAATTCAAATAACAGCGTTCTGAGAACTTTGTCTTTTTTAGCAAAATACGGAAACATGACAATTTCACGCAATAATTAGTGAAAATTCAGTGAAAATTTGGATGATATCATTTAGTCCATATGTTTGTATTTTAATCTTTACATATAAAATGTTGCCTCACTTTCTTTTCTCCGCACGATCACTATCGACTTGGAAGATTTTCCATCCCAGAAATTGAAACCAATACAAATCAAAGTAATGGTTTATGTGTGTTTTTTCAGTGTCTCGGTAGCAGCAGCAACAGCCGTGGGGGATGGTATTTTCAGTCAACCCATATTTTGTCGAACATTGGAGTCAGGTGCGTTTGTGCTGCTCTGTGTTTTATTGTGTCATATGCTATAATAATCATAACGTCTCTGTTTTCTCTCTCTAAAAATAAAGTTTACGCTATTTTTTCTAATGTAGCCTTGCCGTATGATTTTTCTGTAAGCTTTTTTGTGTAGTCTACTATTAGCTAGCTGTATGTGCTAGACAACTGTAAGTACTTTGCGCGGCAACAGCAAAGCAAGATAAAAGATAATGGGTGCTTTCTCTCATCATGAGTTTATTATAACCATTTTGTTGGCTGTATA
This sequence comes from Callyntrura guangdongensis, assembly GCA_027744295.1. Lineage (NCBI taxonomy): Eukaryota > Metazoa > Arthropoda > Collembola > Entomobryomorpha > Paronellidae > Callyntrura > Callyntrura guangdongensis. Next base: position 10,128 of record JAHZNB010005355.1, read on the forward strand.
TTATCTACCGACACCACCGGCAACTTGTTTCTGCCTTTTTGGGTAAAAGCAGTGGAACAGAGTACTCACTGCTTTGCGCGTCTGAAAGCAGTGTATACAGAATGAGTTTTCATGTGCCCTATTTACGGTAGAATGTCGTGTAAATACTTTGTTCTATGCATTTTATTACAAGTCATGAAAAAGTGCAAATGCGTGCCTGTAGGCAAAAGCTACTCTCTGCTGCTGGTGAAAAAGTCGTAGAAAGTGAAAGTGACTTTTATAACCGCTTTAAAATGTCAGGTTGTGTGCCTTCCTCAAAAAATATGTACCAGCTATACAAACAGTTGTGCTCCCTTGTCCCATCCTGGCGTTTCGCAACGCCATTAAGCATTCCAACAGTACAGTTCAAAAGTTACAGTATGTATGCCTATGTAAAATTGTACAAGGAAACCAAGTGAACTTCTGGTACGCGCGTGTACAACGAAAATTTCCACGGAGCAAAATATGCTGACCTTGTTTCACCAAATAGTTTAAGATGACACAGTAGAAAAAGAAAGTGAGCTAGTTGAAGGGAGGAAATGAAAGGGCTTCCATGATGTCAAATTCTCTTTCTCTCGTTCTTTACTATTCACTTTCTCTCTCTCTCTCTCTGTCTGTCTCTTGGAAAGACAAATCTAGGAACCATTAAACACATGCTCTTTTGCTTGTCTGGTAGCATGCTCCAAAGTTTCCCGTGGAAGTAGAACTCTCTGTATTTGTGTAACTGGAAGAATGACTTAGTGCAAGTCGTTTAAAAACTGGATCAGTTTTGTTAATCTTGTTAGTAGGATATTATGAGAATATGTTGTTGCAAAGTGCAAGCAAAGTTGAAATTATAAAATCCATACCTATAAATGTAACTTTAT
>JAHZNB010005356.1:0-18882 GCA_027744295.1 Callyntrura guangdongensis
AATTAGCTTCTCTGATGATGATGCTTGAGGAATGAATCCTATTTGTATGTAATGTATGTACGTGTGTTATTTATATTATACTATTTGCTCCATGTTCTTTGCTATTGTAGTTGTTAGTATGTAAACCGTAGAGAAGGATAAAAGGTTCCAGCGTAACATGGCTTTGGTAGCAGTAATGTTTGTGGGTGGTTTGCTGTTGACTAGATAGATTATACTGCTTGGTAGGAAATTTTTGTTTGTTTATTTGCCAAAGACTAACAACCAACGAGATTACCAATGTAAAAGCTAACAACATACATATTATTATGCTCTGATGTTTTTAAACGTTATTTAAATTTAAGTAGGGTATACTGTTATTACATGAATTTAGAGTACGATGGTATATGTGCGTATTTATGTGGAAGCTATTTTTCCTTTAATGATTGAGCAACAAAAATGGATGCAGTTTATTTGGTTGTACGAATTGTATGGAATGCGTACAAAATTTTGCTTGTGGTAAAAAAATCTAATAGTGTCTGTTGAATAATAAAAGGGATAACGAGCTTGTTGTATGGAATATTTTGTGGTAGCCATATATTGACTCCTTCTAAAGTAGCAATATCCGTCAAATTTTTTTTATATGTACTAACGGCAGTATAGAAGCCTATTTTATGATTTTGTGTGTACAGGAACCTTTGGCTGACTACCTGTTAATCAGTTGGATGTTATTACAATGTTTTTTATTCTTTTAGTTTCCAAACTCTTGTTATGTTTTAATGTAATATAATTGCTGGTTATTTTACCTACCTAATTTACATCTAAATTTATGTGCGTTAGTGTTGTAGCCTTTCAGTAATACTAATAATCTTGTTTAATGTACCTAATAGTTCAGATGCAGATGTAACAACAGTAATATGGAAGCATACATAATCAAACACTCACCTATGATATTTATATGATGATACCTGTCTTTAAATTGAAAAATTGTCTGGTTAAACTGAAACATTTTGGTTCACTCTCTCTTTATGTACAGGTTGTGAGTTCGACGAATGGCGAGCTAAACGCAGATGATCCGACTGCAGGGCATTCCAACACCCCAATTACCGCACAAGCAGAATTAGAAACACAATCGGAAACGAAGTATGGAGAAACTAACACTAGCTTCAAAATTAATTTTAAAAACCCATTAAGGCTACTAGTTTTTCAGAAGAATATTAATATATTCTTTGTTTGTTTGTAGATGCTGCTGTTTTAAAAGGAAAAAGAAGAAATCTGCTAGTCGACCAAAATGACTGGACGATGGAGACCATTATCTCCTCCCACCTTCGTCGGAATAGGAAAAAATAATTATTATATTAATTGATAAACAACATAAAATTACTATTACGATCATATTATACCTTTAATAGAAAAGAGCGAAGTACAGGTTTTAGACTTATCATCAAAAACTTAATCATCGTCGCTGATATGTATAAGTTAAATAGTTACACTAATAATCAATCATTATTACTATAAAACGTGTGTAGTGTAGATTTTGTGTCAACTAATGCGCATATAGAAATCCAATCAGAACAACACACTGTGGTGAACGGAGAGGAAAGCTAAAAAAAATTCATAAGTAAATAAGGAAAAGCAAGAGAAAAAAGGTAAACTGAAATGACCTACTTCTTAAACAAAAAAACCGAAAATTAATTAATCCAACTGAGAGTGCAGTTCGAGTGTCTTCTTCGTTCATCATTAACAGAAAAAATCATAGGAAATCTGAAGAAAAAAGAACGTTATTATGAATTTTTATTACAGAACTTTTAAAAAAAACTTCAATTCTACGACGATACGTAATGATATACACGTCTACTACTTGATAAAATATGAGAGCAAAGTGTACATTTATTTACTACGGCTATGATTATGCTACGAAAAAAATATTTTCCACTACCACTACACATCACAAACGAAAAAGTACTATCATCAAAAGCAAAAACATCAAAATAACCAGAGTTAGTATTAAGATGTCACGACACCATGCATCACCTCTCACAACAAACCGTTCGAATTTTGTCTACTCTGTGTAATATAATATATGTAATATGAAGAAAGAGGTACCGCTATATATATATAACTTATCTCGCTATTGCTGCTGTTCGCTCTTTTTCTGAAGATGATTGTTAAATTGCTGCGATATTTAATTGAAACTTATTATTATTACTGTTAATTAATGCTACTACGGTGTATTACATCTAGGGAAATACTAGGCTACCGTGTTAGGTATTATAATATGAATTGTAAAATAATGTTATATTATGTAACTTAAAAGTGAGCTGGAAGCAAAATGAAGAAAATGAAGCTTCAAGAAGGGAATAGTAATGAATGAGAAATGGTCGCTGCTCCCGTCGAAATTGTTTCGTCTTGTCTCCCTCAATTAAAAATCCTTGACTCATGATAATACATACATTATTACGTATAATAATAGATATACCATCATACAAACATGTAGATAAGTCATCAAATCATCAGTTTTTGTGACGAGTGCTGCTGCTGCCGTTTGTGAACTAAACTTACGTGAAAATGTACATTTAAACTTATTAGTGTGTCAGTTGCCCATTAAGTGTTTCGCCTTGGCTGTTTTTATTTTTTGTTAAATATTAGTACCATTTTGTCATCATTAACCATTTGAACACACCACATCACCACTTTCGAACTGGGATTGTTGTTAGCTTTTTGTAGAACATGTTAAGTTATTTTCCTGAATAAAAATATAGATTTTTTGGAAACAATAATACGCCCTTTTTATTACTGTGAAGAAAAAACGGTATGATGACGGGGGATGTTGGGGTGGGGTGAAAAAAAGTAGGTAGAAGGTGTAAACAGTTTGCTACGATAATAATAATAATATGATATATACAACAATATATTTAATTATCAAAATGATACATTAATTATTATTGTTATATACAAAATATTATGTTACAATGTCAATTCTATATTATTGTTGCACGATGAGGATGATTATTATTAAATTTACATACATATTATATGATGACTCTACCAACAAATACAGAATTATTCAAAAAAAAGCTACAATATAATGAAAGAATGAAATATAACTAAGCAGAAAGAAGGTACACATACCGTAATTTTTTGATGGAAGCACTATAAAAAGAGCGTATACTTCATAAAAAACCTATATTTACCTATACATACATACAACATATTATATTACATATACACGACATGCATACATTTATATAAATATATCTCTTGATACAAAATACATTCATGACTCCGCATTCTATGAGGTTTCAAACAAGCTATTATATACCTATTTGCATGATCAGTGTAATCGTAAACGATATAGGGTAATTATTTGAAATTTGCTCGGTTACTTTAAGTATCCTATTTTTTGACATTAAGTGTTTAATTAAAAAGAACTATTAAAATACTTGTAAGTACGTTTGTGATTTTAAATACATTACTACAATATATCCAGAGTTATTACGTTAATTTATACGTTGTACGAAACCCTGTACCAATTTCGTAACAATTTTTTGTAGCGAACAAACAAAAACGATTAGGTAAACTATTATATACGTAGCTTATACTTATAATCTAAAAACAAATCACCTGAATGATAGTCGCGTGAAATGAAGAAATGAAATGCAACGGCGATTTTTACTATAAAATATATAATATATCGTGACATGGAAGAACCCAAATGTAGGTAATTTAAGAAATATGATGAGAGATATACACGCCTGAAGATACCACAAACAGACAAACTACAATAGCCCTACACTTGAATGAATATTATTCTACGTAAGTGGATATATACTGTTTCTTTGTAGATTTATTGCTGCTACTATTGTTATATGTAAAACCTTTAGAAAAATGTAAATAAAATGTACTGAATGGATATACACAGCCAGAGAAACATAATGTAGTTAGCTGTAAGTTTTGAAAAAAATGCCGTATTGAATGGGGATGTGTCGTGGGAGGAGCAAAATAGCGTAGTTTTAATATGTTGAGTTTTTGACGATAATGGCAAATTGCAGAGTTGCCATTCTTTTTTATTAATAGTTTATTGTTAAAATTAACTGAAACCATCTGCAGTTACTACGTATTTCTGCGTCAATGTAGTCAAACAGGAGAAGAGAAAATGAAGAAAATAACTTGAAATAAAGAGCAACGGTCAAGTGGAAATGGATCATCATCAGTGCATATTATATTCGTTATTATTATTATTATTTATTATACTTACTCAATGAATGAGGATCATCTATCTAAAACAAGCAGTGAAATGTGGCTTTCCAAAAACAATGTAAAACATTTGAAAATAAACTTGAAGAGACTTGAGACAAGTGTTTAATAATATATTATTATTATTCTACTGTACTGTACGGATGTATATTATGGTAAATTATTACATATTATTATTCTTATTTATTATATTTGTAAAATTTGCGGAAAAAATTGCAAACAAATAATTGAAAATATGTTATTATGAAAGGTGATTATACCGTAGAGGAAGAAAGAAGTCACTTTTTTATTGTTGCCGTAAAAAATATATATAAAATATAGTTTGTAATTATAATAGCTACAGTCAGTCACCTTTATCTACAATTATCCACACTACATACAATGAACATATACTACAATACAATATTTGATAAACTTCTTTGTATTTCGTCCTCGGCCGATGACGTCAATGATGTGTGTTTTACTGTCGTGCGGGTGTCATCTAAAAATACAATTTTACTATCTCGTCAGCTCTTTCTTCAGTTTTTGTGTACTATAGAATGAGATTTTTGCTTATAGCTCCGTTGTATTGTAATACTTTAAATATATTTCTTATTTACACTAATTATTATGTATTGTTAAATAACAAGAAACTTATAGACAGAAAAAGAGTGCAGTTGAATGATAATTCTATCGTAATAATCGTAGTGCTGGGATTTTTTGATGATGCACTGTTGTACCACCACAGCCGCCACTACTCAACGCAACGACTCTCCACTTCTCCACCTACAACAAACACAACACACATTTTCGAATTGATGATGATTATGATTACTTAAAAAAAATGAAAATAATAACTATACAAATAATACAAAAAACAAGAAAAAACTGCTATTATGTTACAATACTATTAAATATAATTGTTTTTTGAATATAAACTATATTATGAAAAAATGATGATGATGATGATGGAATGTTGAAGTAAAAGGAAACAAGTTTGTTTAAAACCGTGATAAAATATTCAACGCTCTACCATATATGGCTCTTTACCGTTATTGTGCTTTTGAAGTTGTAGCATCATTAAAAACAAGTTTGTCATAAACTTGTATAAACTTTATTCAGTTGCGTGCATTGATAACTAATGTATATTCCAAAAAGCATATAGAAATAGAAATGGTCATGTATATCTACTACAATCATGAGTTTGGTACTGGAAGAGAATATCTGTTCACGACGATCACAATTAAATTTGACTTGGTGTTTTCGACACAAAGGTGTTAACGTGATAATTAAATCTACAAGGAAAGGTGAACCGCATAGTAAGTAAAGGGGAAGGACTGTAAAATGCTCTATGATTTCACAAAAGCCCCTATAAGTTATATTGGATGTACTCTAAGTATGACTCATTCAATTGTAATAATAATAATATCAGCCCTCCCCTTTGAAAATCGGCCCACACATATTGAATATCTCTGAATTGTGTGTTGATGGAGAGATGAAAATAGTAACATATTGTGAGCCAACGTCTACTGTGGAATCAATTAGCGTTCATTGATAAATTTTTGCAACAACTTTGCTGCTGTTTATGTTTGATGATCTCTACAAAATTACCTAATTGGCTTTGACATTTCGTCTATTTGGTGCATGATAATTATTACAACATTAGTCTCTTATAGTATACCTGATTCGGGACTCCTGGGACGGTCAATGCATATTTGCCAGTTTGCAATCTTAAAGCCTCAACTGTGCCACGACGAGCACCAGTCGAGTCGGAAATAGTATACCTGATTCGGGACTCCTGGGACGGTCAATGCATATTTGCCAGTTTGCAATCTTAAAGCCTCAACTGTGCCACGACGAGCACCAGTCGAGTCGCTGGATTATCCTCTTTTGTCAATCAATGCTGTTAATGAAGGATATTTTTGGGCTAATTGGAAGCAAACATCTACTAATCGTAAGTAGGTGTATAGTTATTGTGTATTACAGGTAGATGTAAGTATAATAAAGTAAAGTGATAGAGTGAATGCTCCTAATTGCGATCAGGTTGTCCGTCCGTCCGTCAGTGCGATGTGGCGAAAATGGAAAGGAATTTGAAATTCTGTTGTCGCCAATTGATATTCCATGCAATCTAGCTGTAGTGCCCAAATTTCTGAGGTCAACACGGTTAATCGCAAACAGTTAAAATGGTTGAAATATACAAGCATGCTCTTTTTTAAACTTTGGAACGCTATATAGTGACAACCAATTACTATGATATATCTGGCTCAATTTTACATACAGGTACCCTATGAACCCTTCTACAGGTGTAGGTGTGTAGAAGATTGTGTTGACCCCTAGTAGTCCTAGGGGTCAAAGGTCAGTTTCAACACGTTATATAAACTTTGCTACGCTATATATCGGTAACCAATGATCCAATCTGGCCCAAATTTTGTAGACAGGTACCCATGACCCCTTCCAAAGTTGTATAAAAGATTGACACCTGGAGCCATCAGGGTCAAATGTCAATTTTAAAACGCCAATCGCAAGAAAACGACATGTGTTTTTGATCAATTATAGTATGTAGACATCTTATATGTGTCATATATAGGTGAACAAAATTTTACCCCTGGGTTGTCGGAGTCAAAGGTAAATTTAAAAACACTGTATCTCAGGAATCTCACATGCGATTTTGATCAAATTTTATGTGTAGATACCTAAAGAGAACGTAGCTTATATTTTAAAGAACTTAGTTTTTAGACTTTCTTTTGAAAATTTAAATTTTTTATTCGCTCCCATTCACGATGTGATTGATTTACTTGGTTTATTTTTAAAGTCAATAGTGCCCCAGCAAAGCTTCCTGGAATTGTCAATTTTACAGTAATCTCGATCACCTAATTGAATCAGAACAGCTTGTTTTGATCGTTTTATACTTTCCCTTGCATACACCTGCATCTTCTTTAGCGTTTATCCTACATTTTGGGGTGATTTGAAACACGATTCATATATGCACAACCCTAATGTGATGACCCTGATACCCAAAGTAAAAAACTTAAGCCTTTTAAAATCATAAATAAACCATAGTTTCATCAATAATGCAATAATTAGCCATTTTTACCTCCTAAAACCCTTCGCAAAGAAAATGTTCTCTGTTCAAACGCAGACCTTGCTATGCTAATGTGGACAAATGATGAATATATCAGGTGCACCATCAACAACCACAGTTTTACAAAGCTGCCATACCCAGAAAAGTCCCGTACCACTTTATTACAATCAGCACATCATCACTCGAAAAATATATAAAAACTACTTGGTATTATCGCCAATCACCTTATACGTATCTACACACTTTCCTGCAACGCATCTGCATCTGTGCACGTTACTGGAAAAGGATATGCCTGCCTACTACTTGGTACTTACATAATTCAAATGCTTGCACGATTATTATTATTATTCTGCTATGTTCGTATAGTATGCCCATACGCATTTTGTCGGGCTACATAGTTTTATTTCTTTCATTGTTCCCTCTTTACCACACATCCCACATCCCAGTAAAAATTTCTTGGGATCATTTTAACACACCATCCACAAAACATCGCGTTGTTGTGCATCTCTCTCCAGTCTCACAATCAGGTTGTCTTTCATTTCATTTTTATTCGAGCAATGCCTTCAACTGCAACAAGACAAGAGACCAACAAAGCAAAAGACTTGACACATGTACTGGGTAAACCAAGCTTTCCTTCATTTTTTGTCTCTTTGCATTTTTTGTTGGGAACGATTGTTTTTTAAAAACGTGCTTTTTCCTTAATCACGTCGCCCTCACAAAAAATCGCAAATAGTACAAGACAACAAAGAACCAGCCCACACGACAAGACATTTGTTACAAAAGCACTGCTCCATAATATGGAGTGGGTGACTTGTGACTTGGAGACTGGAACTATTTTTCTTCTGGGTTATTTTTTGTCTGAAATGAAAAACGGTTTTGCGTCGCGCAATAAAGAGTGTGGATCCGAACGGAAAGAACGGAAGTTTTCCAAAAGCGCACTCGTAATTCCTTCAACGAAACTGTCAAATTAGTAGTTAGTAAGAGAGACAGTGTGTCTGTGTGCGTGTACAATAACAAGACTGACAGTGATAATGCACTGAAGTGTACAGTAGTTGCTTGTGCCAGTCTTTTGAACAACTCAAAACACCCAGAGGAGGTTCTCTCATCCCTTTTATTTCAGAGTTGTAAATTTCCAGAAACAAAAACATCGTTGTTCATCATCGAAGCACATCATTAGATTACATATTATCTTCTATTCCGTCTGCCATTAAAGTCTTCCTTTTGCAACGCGACGTACACAGAGGACAGATAAAGGGAAAATGAGAGGGCGAGAAGATGTCACACACGTTCTATTTTAGTGGTCCACCACCTCTTTGCAGAGAAAAATTCTCTGGAATACACAACTAAAAAATTTAAATTACTGCAATCATACGATTTCTCTCTCTTATAACCTGTTTCCCCAGTGGAAGCTGCTACTGAAGTCCGTGTGGTAACTGGTAACGTCGTTTTGTAGTGACATAATGTTTTGTAAACTTTCCTACACAGTTTTACAATTTCTTTGAAACTGTTTCGTGTTTTCAAAGTCCGCTGTGCCTGCTGGAGTGCTTCGAAGCTCATTATCATATCAGCAAGAATGATGAACATCATTTTCCGTCATCCACCGAAAAAAATATTATCGTTAAAGTTTATTTTTACAATAAAAAAAGAAAAAATTCTGGCCCTGGCGCTGTTTCATTTATGGAGTGGGTTTCTCCTGCTGCTGGTGCGTGGTCTTTTATAATAGGGCGGGTGGAGCTACCTTCTTCGTCATCGGAGCAGAATGATAAACATACGTAGTGTTACAGTATGTCATTTCATCAACGAATTACAACGACAAGTATGACAAACCAAAAAGTTCTACGTTTACGTTAGATCGACGACGACATGTTGTTGAATGTAGTAATTGTGCTGCTGGTTTTTTGAAACAGTTTGGCAATTTAGTTGAATCATCAAAAAAGTTAGATATTTATAGGGTCATGTCTCCTCATTTTCAGCAGCCATTCTTTGCTGACATGCCATCAATCCCGCAAGTCAAATAAAGAGTATCCTCTCTTCTTCCTTCCTTTCCGCAATATCATCAATATTACTAGCACCAGCATCAATAACCTTATGGCTCATCATGATTTTTGATACTAATGGGGTGACACATGACACATGATTATTGTCATCGCTGTAATAATCATGTGGTATTTCCCTCTCCTCTCGAAATTCTCGTCGTCTAATTCTGGTACTGGCAATAAGTCTGCGGAAGAGGGAAAAAATGTGTACACACATTATTTTAAAATACAACAACAAAAAATTCTCGCAGTGTTTTTGCAAAAAGTTGAAAATTTGAGGAAAAAATAATGACTTTGGTAATTTGGCAAGTAGAGAAACTTTCCAAGTTTATTCCCATTCTTAACACTTTGTTGATGGTGACAGTAATACTAGCAGCTTTGATTCGGGCATTTCCTATTTTCAACAATTTTCAAATTTTCGTAAAGGGACAGGAAACTGCGAAAACATGGTCGCCATTTTATTGTTATCACCATCTGAGTTTAGTCAGTTTATCTGAACCGGAAAGACGCAAAGAAACAAATAGCACAGGTACCGGGACCAAAACAAGAACCAGTGCCACAAAGATCCCTGGAGGAAACAGACAATTCCTCTTTTGCAGTTGTTGACCAATTGAGACGAGTCAGCAACAACGTAACTAAAAAAAACAGATCCTGTTGCTCAGCCAAGAAGTCTGACAAGTGAAAAGCAAAAACAATTGTTGTAGATGTTGGGGTGTCGGTGTCACGATGTCACACGTTAGTAAAAAGAACTAAAAGTACATTTATACATAATTAGGGAACGTGCTGCGTGCGAAAAACATAAAAAAGTGACATTGCAGTGCTTCAGAAGCTCACAAGCATCATGTTGCTGTTGACGAAAGATATGACGAGAACACCGAGGATGAAGCAAGAAGATACCAAGAGGGGCAAGAGAACACCCAAATTTGTAAGTAAGAAAGGGCGAAAATACGGTGGCAGCTTCCATGTCAAAACCACAAAACGATGTCGATTTGTCAGCAGGAGGAGTGCAGGAGGCAACCAGCTCATCTTTTGCAAAGCCATTGTTCTGGTAAGATTACAAATAGATACAGAACCAACAGAAACTTGCAAAAAATAGTGAAAGACAAATAAAAGTAGAATTTACTACGTATTGCATTCTCAGTCATTCCTTCAGAATTAATCCTTTTAAACTTACACACCCGCACGCATGCATGTGTGTGGTTTACACGCCATTTACTTACGCACTGCTTGTCAGTTTCAGTTTTTTAACTGGAATTAGACAAAACCTCACGCGTGGTTGTGTTGTTCTTGGTTTTTAATGACCCCATAAATTTTTTGAAAAGTAACAAAAGCAGCAAGCACCAATCGCAATCACTGCGCTTTGTCTGTTTGACTGCTAAGAAGATGTTGAGAGAAGGGTAATAAGAAGAGGAACGTTGCATATCGGGCGCATCAAAGTACAGTAACAACTTGTACTGTCGTTGTAAGGCCTTGTTGTACGATTTTTACAGCCTTCCACGGAAGAGCATGTCGTGATAAAAAAAAAAGTAAAATTTAGTGCCAGATTAAGATTTTAAGTAGATAATCTTAACGTTTTTAAATACAGACTAGATTGATAGTGTTTTTGTCGACGATTGCTTATTTCATTTACAAAAAAAATTAGACTAGCGGTTTTTTATATTAAAAAAATCTGCTCATTTTATTTGTGAAATTTAATTTTTTGTTTCGGGTCATTTTTCATGCGCTTTAATATGGCTTTAATGGCACCAGTTCCATATGACACGAACACGACAAGTGTAATCAGAGATTGACAATTTTAGTTTAATAGACCAAGAATATAAAAATTCTTGTCAGACTTTTTGTGTATCATTTCTCGTTTTTAGGACGAGTTTAGTTAGCTTTTGTTGCACTCCAACTAGAGAAAGAGAGAGAGGAAAAATCGTCACATTTTTCATCAACTTATTATTTTAAACTTATTATCATCACTGCATTTTGAAAAGAATGCCTCTTGGCTCTTGCTCTCTACCACCGTGACAGTGACAGTCTCAAAATTTTCATATAAATCATCCACTTGACATTCTTTAAAACCAACAATGTCAGTTCACCAACAACGAAGAGAAAAAAGTATTATTTCCTCTTGTGTTTCTTCCATTGCCCCCTGCTTACTGGTTACATACAAACGAACGAGAGTTGTCACTTCATTTTTTATTATGTACTTGTCTTTGAATAGAGTACAGTACACAGGTATGTGAGTAACGTCAAACGTGCCACAGGAAAATGAAGGAGTTTACAATTCTTTTCCCTCTTCTTCTCCTCGTCTCTCTTTTACCTGCAGTTCACAGAGACTGAACAAACCATACTATAGGAACACCACACGGCCAACAAAATTTAGCTCGTATCACTTTAAAAAATATAATTTCATTTAATGTCATCCATGTTCATACAAGCTTTTTTTATTTCTTGCTGGTCTTTTTGACGCGCAGGCAGAAATCCTCATTCATTTTAAGTCTCATCTTTTGATCTTTTACACGGGATTTTTTCCCAACACCATAAGTGATCATCATAATCTTAATAGCTTTATCGTCGTCGTCATTATTATTGTATGGCTAGTACCTGGGAAAGTGGAAAAAAGAAAAGAATTTCATTTGACAACTTTAAGAATTTAAGAATAAGTGTGGTGGTTTGAATGGGACTTTTATAGGCCTAGTGAACACCGTCGTAGACGTCAGCATTGAAACAAATATTTTCACAGTTTCTTCTTCACCAACAACCATATTATAAGTATGCCTTTATCCTTACTTTACCTTTATACCTTGTATCATTTTTTAACGTTGTTCTGTGAACTTTTTCCACAATAATGATGGAGCGTTCCTTTTATTGCACTTGTGCTATTATTATTAGTGGCAGGGCAGCCAAAAGTAAAGCTGCCGACCTCCATCAACGTGGTTATTATTATGTAAGATGGTAAAATGATGATGGCATAATATCACTTAAAGGAACGAGGAGGTGGGACCACCAAAGTGTATAATTTTAGGGAGACATTCGTATTTTTTCACTTTGTCGGCAGTCGGTCGGTATTACTCAAATATCATAACTGTACGTACAAAAGTACAACCTTTTGTGCTGAAGTGGCCATCCCAATACTAATAGTAAGATATGCACACGCACCATTATTAACAGCTTCCGGATGGAAATTTAGGAATTTTGTAAAAAAAAAATAAAGAGAATTTTAATTGGTCGGGAAATGAAATTTTAGACGCACAACCGTGTACGGATAAAATACCTGTTTTGATTTCTTTGACTTTGTGCTAAGTTTTGAGCATATTATAGTGCTGTACGTTGCGTCACATGAAAATGTGCATAACAATGAACAAAAATCTATGACAAGTACAGGTATGTTGGAAAGAAACGACGTTTAAAGTTGTACCTCTCTATTTTCTCCCTACTTGATGCTTTCAAGTAGTTTGCTGTTTCTTCACCATCTACTCTGTCAATATTGACACAATGTCTTTCAATCGGGATTATTGAGTTAAGTTGAGGGGTTCAACAAAAAAAACATAAACGAGCTAACAGCAATCATCAGGATGTTTAAGATGTTATGATGATTCTATGGTCTGGTGGTGTTGGTACTAGACCACTATGTCAAATAATGATGATTTTGATGATCATGATCAACACAAGAATTATCTATCTTGTTTTTATTGTCTTAGCATACAACTTATTGGCAAACTTTGATTAGCGATGATAAGATATTTAAAATAGTGATTATTATTACAATCAATAGTAATTGGTTAGCACCTCTAGCACTAGTACGACAAGGTAAAAAATGATGACAGAGGAAAGTTGAGACGCTACAAACGGTTTTATGTTTCACAAAATGTAGCTCTTTGGTAGATCAAATGAATTAGTGGAGTGGAAGCATTTTTGGTTCGACACCGATAATTTTGATGTAACAATAATACGATCTATCACTAAAAATGCACTGACTGTTAATTCGCGTGCTTGTTGAACAACTAATGTGTTGAATATTTAATGTGTTGAATTTCACGCCACCGACACGTGACTTGAATAAATCATCGTCCTTGTCATCACCGAGAAAGATGCTACACAACGACATTTCATTTTTGATATTAAAATACCTGTTGATGCGGTGTGCCACGATGACATGTTCGTCTTGTGACACGTGTGTGAGTCGAGGCAACGTTTCTCCACAAAAAACGTCTTGTTTTTACATGTCAAATTGTAAAATATTTGTGCAAACATAAATCAACAACTTATCACCTTGTTTTTATCGCATTATCACGCTTTTCCTTTTATGACTGAAACAAGATCACATTGTCTCGACCCTGGGACGCGAGAAGAAAGAGGAAATTCACTGCTGCAGCACGTAACGATGAAGATGACAAATTAATTTAGTTTTTTTTATACTATAAGCACTTTGAAAAGGCGAAACAACTCTTGACTATGATTGAATGTAAAGTACTTTTTAAAAGGAGACTCGCCTCATAAAATTAATAGGTTCTCTGACTCCAATTCCCATCCAATATTACACACCTCCCTGATTTAAATTAAACGTACTTGCTTGTTAACAAAATAATATGAACAACGAACTCACTTGCAAACCAGAAAAAACTGGGAAAAAGAAAATGTTTGAAAAATTTAAAAACTGATATTCTCCGCAGTCGATAATCCTGGAAGGACTTGGTGGCGGTTCTAGTGGAGCCACAGCGATAGCTCCAATTGAGGGAGCTTCAGGTAATGATTGGCAGTCACGTCAATATCAACAGCGACAGCAGCAATCCTCATTTCCAGCAGACTGGAGGGAGGAAAATGATAACACCGGGAACGGTGACAGTTTTATTAGATCATTTGCTGGAGATCGGATGGACGCTGCAAAACGAATGAGGGATCGCTGTGGACGTTATTCACTTCTTAAAGTTTTGTACGTTGATAAAAACACGGTAAAAATAAACCTGGCGAAATGGTATATAATGGTGTTGTAGTATTAATGAGCTTCTTCATAAAATCCAGGCAACAGTGGGAAAACTTACAGCGACGATGTCGCCTGCGTGTCCGGAAAATTTTAAATAATACCAACATTAACAACGGGAATGGTGAGAGCGCTACCAACCGGCAGTATTATGAAGAATACGAAGGTTCAGATCCTTTTGAATACATGGTTGCTCCACCTAGTCCTTCCGACCCGGATTCCATTGAGGATGAAGACCGAAACGGTCCAAGACCTGTGAAAAGATCCCGCTATCCTGTTCCTGTTTATACCACATTTGACAACCATGAGGTGGGCAGTCAGGACGAAAATCCAAACGAGTTTAGAAATTACTACTATGAGGTAAATGGAGACGCATTAGAATCCTGTTGCCCTGTTGCATTTGAAGTGATTGCCCCCATATATGGTCGTAGCCGAAGTGGTAAGTTGATGATAAAGTTTTAATCCGCATGACAGGTGCAAATTCATGATTTATTCTAACTTAATTGCAAATTACGATAATTACGCTCTCCCGAAAGGTCACATGGTGGAGCTCTATAAAGATGACAACGTTCAGCAGAAATTTAACGAGTACCGTTGTCACAAAGATTACGTGGACAAACCCTGTCGCTTTGTTGAAAACCAGTTCCGACGTATTTCTAAATGCATGCAGCAGTATCTCGACACCTACGCTCTGGTTCGAAGTGATACATCCACGACAGGATGGAGTATGGAACACATCCGCGTTGCAAGTGGGTGTGCGTGCAAAGTGGATCCGACTAGTAGCCGACGGAGAAAGAAGGTGCTACCGGGCACGGACATGGCTGCACCACAACCAAAGAATCAACGGCGAAGTCAACAACGCAACGCAGACGATGATGCCATCAAATGGTACAATTTTGGAAGAGGCAAGAAAAGCACAAAAAAATCGAATTTTCGACAGCTTCTTCGCGCTTCTTCCAGTTTCTCTGATTACTAGTCTAAAAAAAGTTGTGTCTCTTTTCAATACTCGTATTATTCTCTGATTTTACCTTCCCCTCTCCCGAGCCTCAGTGTTAAGACACACCAGCCATAACACAATTGCTGTATAAATCCCCTTTATCTTATGATCATGATCTCTCTATATTTTCAAAAGTTAAATAATTGTGCCGTGAAATAGGTATGATTTATTTAACCAATGCCGTATTATGAAATGGGCCCTTTAAAGGAAGTTATTCCCTTTTGTGTGCCACAATGATGATGATGTGCCAAAATGATTGTTGTTCAATTTCGCCAGAAATATTCAAGTACACCAGAAATACTTGTTTTTATTATGCTGAAATCTGTTATAGTTCTACATGTCTCTACACGTTTAATAGTTACTATTAATTTGCAACATTAAAATACAATAGTATAGTAATATATGGTATTGTATATTAATATGTATATATGATTTGACTTAAGTATAATATGTATTTTTATGGATTTTTATGATTTGCTGCAAGCGTCTACTTCAAACTGTCTCATGTAAGATGGATAAGTTTCTATGCTGTCATTAATTAACAATGGTTGTGTGTGTGTTTGCTTGTGTTTGTGTAATACACGGAATATTATATTATACAGTAGTAGTTTTACTATATTATATTATATTAGCACACAAGTATATATATAATTTTCGTTTCATTCATCAATTCATCATAATCATAACTGTGTTGTAAATATCTGAATAATAACAATAGTTTATAAGGGTTTAATTTCCCCCAAGCCCTTTTACTCCACTGTATTACATATACCAACATTAATGTGTGCGTGCGAAATACATAATTCGGCTTTACATCTCTGTTTCATCGTTTAAAGTATTTTAATTAGTTTAAACTTATATCTCTACTATTTAGAATTGTTGTGCGTTGAATTGAATTTGTAAAAATTAAAGATGACTTTTCAATTATATCACAACAGTTAAAGCGATATTTAAATGTGTGTAATAATCCGGGTACTGGTTGAATAGTGGTATACTACACAGAGGTAAGTGTTAAAGCTAAAACATTAAAGACTCCCTTGATTCTTCCTTTTTCCTCCCCAGCATTTCTGCCGTGTCTCATATCACCCCACATCGAGTTGGCATTCTTTGTAAAGGTAAAATCTACTCCTGAGTCCCAGGCATTCTTCCCTGGCAATCACAACACAAATTAATAGTGACCGAGATGAATTTCCACTGACTTCTCAACTGCTCTGGCAAGCTAACATCGTCATCCTCACAACTAGTAGAATCTCCTGGGTTTATCAATTTGAGAACTTTGGTTTTGTACCGTCGGGGTTTGCACCGGAAAAACCCATTAAAGCAAAGTTTGGTTTTGCATTTGGCCGTGCGTACGAATCTCGGGTAGTGATCCGCCCCCATATCCTCCCATTCAAACTGGGTTTCGCAGGTCCATGGTAATAGGGAATCTTGTGCTTCTTGGGGTGCACTCCCGTTTCCATTAGAGTTAGACCCAGTTCGTTTGACTGGTCGCCCAAACGGAGAGAGGGGTCCAACTGAAGAGAATTGTTGAGACAGTTGGTGATGCTGAATTTCACGTTTTCTCCTTTCTCCAGCAGACCGGTACTCATCATTCTGCGTCTTTTGATCAACTTCATCTTGAGTATACGCGAAAAAGGACCGTTTCAAGTTACCAAGCATGGATCTAGTAGCTACAGTTCGATCGTGGGAAAAAAAGAATCGACTGACTTTAAGTAGAGTTTCGTGATTCTCTCGTTATCCAAGTGCTAATTGGCCTGGTATTTTTACGAGGATCTAATGACTCTTGTAATGTAATTTCATATTATGATGAAGATATGCAACAGGTGTACCTACCAACTGACGGTTCCGTACAACTTTTCTTTTGTCTCGGTTTGTTCAATGCCCCATTAGCCATTGGAATCCTAACTGATGATGCTGGCCAGTGTGGTCTCGTATGGGTTGGCCCGACAATGACGGCTTCCTCAGAAAAGGGAGTCAATCCAGCTCCGCCAAGTGGGATCATTGACGATAAATCGGACTCGTCAGATGATGATAATTGGTCCAGAAAAGGAGCTCTTTGACGGACAGTGCTGGTGAAACTGCGGTGGTGAGGGGGAAGATGAAAATAAGGAATACCATTTTTGGAAGACATCCCGCCATTGTTTGTCATACCGCCTCGGCCAGACACGGGATGATACAAAGCAACGGCGGAAGAATTACGAAGATTCCAGCAAAAGAGGAGAGCAATGATGACCAACTAAAAAAATCAAACAGAATTTTAAATCGTTACATAAAAAGTGCAATTAGATTAATTATTTGACGGTTAGGATCATAAAGATAAACCTATCTATAGTATAGGCATACCATCCTTGGTTTAAGCATGTGTTGAATTCGAAAGCTGGAAATTTTATACGAACAACTGGTTTCACTCTTACTCTGATTTACTCGGTGGTATCGAGTATTTAACGGCATGCCGTTAATTTCTCCACCGAGAAAATTTTCCTCTCGATATCGCCAAAGTCCACACTAAATGATGATTATATGAGATCCAACTGAGAACAAATTTTTTGGTGTGACTTCCCTTGTTAGAAAAGTACGTCTGAGTGCAGATTTGCCAACAGAATCGATTATTTATACTCTTACAAATTCTTTGATCAATTCAAACTACAGGCCATTATGAAACCCACATTACGGAAAGCGTCTCCAGTGAAAAGGAAAATTAGGTACTTTTTCAATTCAAAAGATCATTTCTCCCGTAAATGATCAAAAAGTTTGGACACTTATATAAGATTCCGGAAAAGTGACGCAAACCCGACTTTCCGGTTATGTGACAGTTACTTTCTTTTAAGAGGCCTGTTGACTGCTGAATGAATTTTGAATAATCAATCACTCAAAGAAAAGAGATCAAAGGCATATTCGTTTGTATGTGATGAAAGGAACTTTTAGTTTTCCTTCATATTTGTCACAGAACTGATTGTCGTAAAAAAGATGCTTTGATATTCTTACTTAAGAACAAAGTGTTGAATGAGGGGAGAACGTCCGGTCTATCCGCCTTTTATGGAAAATGAAAGAAAATGACGATGGTCAGATCTTCATTAGTATTACTTGTAGGAAAAGATGAATGGGGAAATTATGTTGGCGTATGTCCACGAGAGATAATGGGTAAGATTACTTACTTAGAACTATACTACAGCAGAAGTTCGATGTGTGTAGTTTACGTATGGATTATGGATATGCATGCAGGGAATCATCATACCACCTTTATATGGTATACAACATTCACATTGGTATTCCTGCTTTTCTATTTTTTGTTCTACTATCGCTGTAAACAGTCAAATGATTTTCGTAAGAATTGACTGTTTGCGTAACCGAGAAAAAATTAAGTTTGGCTCCAGATGGACAGTTTTTTGTGCAAAAAAGGGTTTTTTTATTTATCAATCTTTTGACAAGTTTGGATTATGTTGAATGCCCAATATTATACAACAATAATTCAGAAATAGATAGATGGTGGGTTGAAAAATAATTAAAGTTAATGCATATTTACTTCACATTTTGTCCTCACACATATCCTAATAAAAGTTTTTAGCAATAAGACAAGAAAACATTG
>JAHZNB010005357.1:0-23547 GCA_027744295.1 Callyntrura guangdongensis
ATGCTAAAGTAGTGGTGTGAGTATTGTTGCTGAGAAAAGACAGCACAGCAGTGGTAGCAGCAGCATCCTTTCTGAAGATTCCCCCTTTTCCTCCTTTGGAGAAGCTTACAGAGATTTTAAGATATAAAACGGGAAGAATGAGAGAAGCACTCTTATGGTGTATGGGAAAGGAATGTATGCATTAGAGGAGAAAACATGTATAGGGATGGCTTCCCGGTCGAAACAATCCTCATTTCTGGGGGTTATTAGGCTTTTACAAGAAGCGTAAATTGCCTCGACATTATTTTGAGGAGCTAAATTTTTGGCAAAATTGACTTTTCCCTACCATTGAAACACCCCCCATGTTTTCTTTCTATTGCCCTGCTTTTCTTCTGCTTCTAACGACGACTGTCCCTTCTACTGCTGCTTCTGGTGGCGACAAGACCGATCATTGAAGAAAAGAGGAACGCATCCCGTATAAAATCTCTAGAAGAGTTGTTGGTGGTGATGATGGTATCCCTCTGCATACACACACACTCTCTCGCTCACTTCACCATCACCGCATCAAAAGCCGAGTAGTATACGGAAAACCATATAAATACCAATATCATCAAAGCATCTCTTTTGCCTTCATTCTTTCTCCCACCACCAACGCAACTCCACCACCACGAAAAAACAGCAGAGAGCATCCTCATCTTTACAGCAGCATCCAGTTCAAAAAGCATTGGAGGGATTCCCGGAGTAGTTTTTTTGGAGTAGCTCTGTAAAATATAAAAGCTGCTTGGGTGAATACGTCTTTAATGTGTACCCCAACAGCAACGGCAACATAGCAGCAGCATCACAAGAGCAGCAGTAGTGAAGAATCCGGATTCATTTTCTCTTTTTTTCCTTCTGAGGAAAAAAGTGAACTAGGATTCGCGTGCGTTCTGTACATATAAAATATAACAGCAGCCAAAATGCTGCCAGTGGTACTTGTACTACTACTCGTATACAGTTTCTACTCTGCTGTGCTTGCTTGTTGGAGACGTCCCAAGAGTCAAATCGATACAGTGCATTCCCGTTGTCGTTTTTGCCCTACCCCTCCATTTCGCTCTCCCTCTCTCCGTGGCTCGCACTCCACACACGGGACGATGATACTACAACAACGACTCTAGTAAAAGTCCATTTTATTTGAAAGTAGAAGCAGCAGCCGTTGTAGTGCTGCTGGTGGGGAAACCGGGAATGGATTGGAAGACGTTTGCCGTTGAATGATAGGATATTACGGTTGAAGAGCACACTACTACACACTAAACACAACGTAAATAACTTTCTCCCAAAACGAAAATGCAACTTACATTAGGCAAGAGAGGGAACCCAGGAGCCAGGAAAAAAATAAGACAAGAGGGAGAGAGAAAAGGAATAAAGAGCAGACAAAAAGTGTGAACATTTTTAGGGAAAGATTTCTCCTTTTCTCTCGATCTGCCTGTTTCCCTCTCTGAATATTACGAGTATTACGTCTACATGGTGGAGAGACAAGGAAAGAAAACTTTTTGAGAGGGAGTGTGTTTTTGTGTGAGTGCTAACGTGTCCTTTGGCATGTGTGGCTACTTTACATTGTTCTAGTGTGTGGTAATGAACAGTGATCTTGGACAAGGAGAGAAACATAGAATGGGGCAAGAAAATGGCATCTAGAGCGAAATATTATACTGAAAGACAAAGTGACAAAAAATTGAAATGAGGAGACAAATAAAGAAAAAAATTAAATTTTGTCAGTTTCAACACCGGTAGTGAGTCCAAACTACTTTTACTGCTCCTCAAATTTAGTAGATACGTACGGCAAAATCAAGCAATGTGGTGCTTGAAATGAAAAGCAAACATAGCAGCGTGTGTTGTATAATACTTTCGGTTGCTCTTCCTCAAGAAACTTTTTAGATATCCAGTGACTGTGTGAATTTTAAATAAAATAAAATAATACGACGCCCCGGAGAATGACAAAGCGCCATAAAAAGAGTGAAAATGAAGTCATTGGATTGCTTCGCTTTTGCATTTTTTGCGCATTGAAAATTTCCCTCCTTTACGCGTCAGCAACAAGACCCAAGAAGATCAGTGGTAATTTCCAGCATAAAAAACAGCAGTAGTACTTATCAGCAATAGAAGAAAGAAACCTCACGATTTTTTTGGTCAGTGCCTTGTAAAGTGAGTCCCATTTCGGTGTTTAATTTCGTGCTGGTTATTTTGCTACTGACGTGTACATCCCACATTTTTTGGGGCGAATGCGGCGACGGCGGCGGTGACTGCGGCAGAACCAGCGAAAAAATCTACATAGACGGGAAGCAAAACCGTAATAATAACAGCAACAGCATTAATTTTCCCCCTTTGCTCTCCATCAGCCACCCTTGCAATCTTCTCTCCAATTTTTCTCTCTGTCTTGCCGTCTGTCTCTCCAGTTTTTTTCTGGAGAATCAACTCGTTCCTTTTTCTGGCGGAGAAGTTGATTTCTTGGACAGCGTCGTCGTTATCATCATCATCGCTCCCCGTCGTTCCAAATACCTACCCAAACACCTACATTTTCCTCATCTCCACTCTTTTCCCCAAATTAATTGTCCTTCCTTCATTTTAGTTTTTCTCCCAGTTTTTTTCTGTCTGAGTGCCTATTTATACGTTTGCCTCTCTCTCTCGTTCCCGGTGCGTGTTTTAATGTGACCCCGGAGTAGCTGAGAAAAATCTGAAATCGTCCAGATTTTTAATCTTCCATTCCACTTTGTATATTGCTCCACCAAACGTAATCGGATCGAAGTCAGAAAAATAATATGGCAACCTTGTAAATAAAAAAGAAAATCTTTTTTTTCTCAGGCAGCACCTAAAGTAAATAAAATAACGTGCTATATGAGAAGAGGTTTGAGAGCAAGCGAGAGAAAATAAACGCAACAGCAATAAGACTTGGATTAACAGTAAACATTCCACTTTTCTCGGGGGTGTCGCTGAGAAAGCAAATAAGCACTAGAGAGAGAGAGAAAATAAGCGTTTTTTCTCGTAGTTGTCCATATTACATTACAATTTCCGTTGCTCATTCCTTTCAAAATTCATCTTGAGAGCAGCACAAACACTTGCTCACTTCTCTCTATCCTCTATTCTCTCGCCAGTGCTAGCAAAAAGGGAAGAAAATCAATAAAATTTCTATAACATATTCCGTCCCCGTCGTCTCCGCCGTTTTTCTCGCTCTCTTTCTATTCTGCCGTTGTCGTTGTCATTGCCGTCATCGTCATCACCATCATCAACAGTGGTAGTAGTAGTAGCAGCAGCAGCAGTACGTCCTCTTTATACAATATTAGAACGTAATCCCTCCCTGTCCTTCTGCTGCATTCAGTGGAGGAATTTTTTCGGGAGAAAATTCCTCCTTCTTCTTCAAAGAACGATATTAATCGCCAAAGACATTTCTTCAGAAAAAACACTCGAGTTGTGATGATGGTAAAGGAATAATGATGATGATTCCTCGTGAAACGCACACGTTTGGTATTTTTCAAGCTTTGTCCTCCTCCTGTTTCTCCACTAGTGTTCATTGCCAACATTGTCATCTTCTCCGTTATTGTCATCATTGTCAATTTCCTGGGGTTCAGAACCACCACCAAACACGATGACGGCGGAAATGTCAAAGTAAGTGAAATGTCTGCCTGTACCAATGTCATCATATCATCGTCGTCAGAAAATATAGTCAGACTGGTTCCCGAGGTATATTACCCTGTTACGAGAAAATGGTTTGGAAACGAAAACACTCGCCTGCAAAGTACTAGTCGCCAGTCAACTAGAAATATATACAGAGTTATTCTCTGCAGAAGGGGAATTTTTTGGACAACTTGCCCAGGGAAAATGGCACTGGGAACATTAAACACAGAGAAACGGTATCCCAGCAAGGCACATGGATTCTAAAGTGTATTGTGTCATTTGGAAATATTAATGTGTAATGGTAATAGAAAATGCCTCCAGTTGTCATTTTCCGGGAGGAAGCCCAACTTTTCCAAAGAATAATAGGCAGGTGATTCGTCTCATTCTCTTTGTCGACTTTACCCGGTACCCTCTCTCCCTTTCTCCGACGCGCGTTTCATTTGCCCTTTTCCCCCGTTTTCATTTTTGTTATCGTCGTCATCAACGCGGGGTGAGGGATTGCATAATAATCACCACGGCTGCTGGAGGCAATTTATTACGCCCAGAGTAAAGTAGGCAAAAGGCTCTCCACTGCAGGGTGGGGGGAAGCAAGAGAAAAATATACGAGAAAGAATTTTTCTTTTTGTTATTAATTTTTTCTCTCCCTTTATTCTCAGCAGTGAAGAGTGGATAAAATAGAACGAGCAACCTTGCATATTGCATCATTTCTACGCAACCGTGTGAAATAACGTGATGCATACCAAAAACTTCTATTAATTTTGTGGGGGCATTCATAACAAATATCAACGGTTGTTGTTGTTGTTAATATTTAGGAAGGGAGGTGGGAGTTGATCCACTGAAGATGAATCAGTAAATCTGGTTGTTAAATGGAAACACATACTTTTAACGGATGACCCCCACCAGACTAATTTTTTTGTGGTGACCACATATTTTTTATGAGACCTTTCTCTCCATCCCTTTTCTGCTATTTTTCAAGGGAAATAATTATTATTCCCCGAGTGCCACTCTGGTGGTTGGGAAACGACCCTGTAGTCAAAAAACGGAAAATGTACACTACACTTATTATTTTTATGGCCGCATGGTACAGATTTTAATCGCAGTCTCAAAAAGTACAGTGATACATGCAGTGAGTAATTAGGCATTTCAGCAGTTGTCTCTTGTGTGGTAACTACGTAATATGGTGAAATATTACCAGGAAAAAGAACTACAATAGTGATAAAAGTTGATGAATGAGAAGTTCCCTAATTCCAGGGACACCCAGTGATCACCACACAATTTAAAAATAATTGAGACTAATTACGCATTTTTTATATATTTTTTCCCATCTTCAGAATACAAGTCAGTGCTGGCTAAAATTACGGAAAAGGAAAATGAGCAGTGCTTCTTACACTACTGCACCGCCGCCACAACCGCTTCAGCAGCAGCAGCAGCAACAACAACAACAACCACCACAGCACAATCATCACCACCCGTCCCACTCGCATCATCATCAACCCCAACATCAACTGCAAAGAAGAGGTGAAGAAACGACGTCCACAAATCCCAGCACTTCTCGCTGTGCTTCAAATATGGTCGGTCTTCCTTCCCACTACTCGGATGATTCAATGACCATGGAACAACCTCATCTTCACCATCCTTCCCATCATCACAATATGAACGGGATTGCTATTATCCCCAACCATCATCCCCACCACATGCCTAATAATCCTCCCTCGGGCGCTAATAGCTGTTATAGCGACGAAGAAATTCCCGTAATCCATCCGGATCATCTAAATCACCTTCAGCAACATCAACAATATAACAATCTTTTGGCGGGAAAAATTTGTCAGCTTCAAAATTCAAACACGATGGACAGCGGGGTGGAAGACTGTTGCGAACCCACCTCCAACACGGTGCAACACACCAATCAAGTGAATCAACTTCATCACCCTTCCCCCTCAAATATTCCCCAGCCGCATCCGTATGGGGAGCATGGGCTCATGTCCCCACCTCCCATGCTCCCTCCAGAAGTACCTTGTATAGAGCTAGACGACAGTTTGGGCTTTCGTGTTAGGGTCCACATGACAAAACCTGAAGGGGCTGGGTTTGGATTTAGCGTTGTATGGGTATCACCTCCGAGGTAAGCGTCATGCTTTAAAGTTCTTCTAAAATAGTTATATTACAAACCCCCCAAATTTAGAATGACATCCGCAATGAACAGTCCCTTAAAACTTTCCGTTTTCCCTTTTCGACAACCCCAGCTCATCATGACGAGCCACAGGAAAGAAGATGAACATGTTATCATTTTTTCCCTTTCTCTCCCTCTTTTCCGTAATAATCATCTCGAGAAAGAGATACTAAAAACAGAAAGATGATTATAAACATTAAAAAACCTGCGCTACTTTCTCCAGCTTTCCCTTTCCCCGTCTGCTGCCGGTGGTCTCCTTTCCCATCGTAATGTGCTTGCATCCGTGCATAAGTAATGAGGAGGTATACTGCCAAGGAGAAAACAAAGTTCAGACTCAGAAAAAGTTTTTGTATGTCCTAACTTTCTCCAGAAAAAAAGAGAAGACAGACAAAGTATGATAAAGTGTTCTGCTCTCGCTCCCTCACTCTTTTCCGTTATTTTCCCTGCCTCTCTCTCTGTAAATAACATTGAGAAAGCCGTTGGTACGAATCTCAGGGAAAATATACACACAGTCAAGGAAACGGGAAAAGGGGCTACCTTTTTTCCACATTTCCGTTCCCTACTCTTGTTCCCCATTTACCATCCATTATTCATCAAAGCCCGTAAAAATGGAACGGAATTGGGTAGACTGCGTGCGTGGCTTACAACTGTACATATTTCCTCTCTATTATTATCCCGTACACATAACGGTTCACATACTACTGAGGTCGTCAATTTTTTAGCGCCATTTTTCAAAACGACCACCAGCCGTGCTTTATATTTTTCTCCGTTTTTTTCTCTCTATTTTTACAACCCGTTTACTGTTGTTCATAATAACGCTAATTAATTATTTATTAATGACGAGTGTCTTTTTGTTGTTTGGCCTTTTTACCTTCTAGAATTGAACGTCTCGAAAAGGATAAAACAGCGGATTCCGCCGGTCTCAAAATTGGCGACTTGATTATCGGCGTGAACGGAGAGGACGTTACGAACGTGCCTAATACGACCATCTACAATAAAATGAAGTAAGCTCTTCAAATATTAACACAAATAAACTTTTTTTCTCCGCAGAGATTAAAAAGGGCTCATTAAAATCCAGTTACGACCTTATTTGTGGCTATAGTCAGGAGAAAAAATGAGGAAAAGAACGACACAATCAGGTGTGTAAGTAAATATCCTGGGAGCCGGGGTCTATTACCAGTTCCCAGTGTAATGAGCACAGTGTTAAAAAGAGAAATAGGTGGTGGCAGTAGTGTTGACGATGGGAAAAAGCCAGAAACGCTGAGTTCTGAGCAGGTGGCATACTGGAAGGTGAGAAGTGTTCAGGACGACGTCAACAACAACGAAGACCAGATGAGTGAGAGAAAAAAAACAATAGGAGATTTTCTCCAGGTTAGATAGGTAGTATAACGAGTGGGAAGAAATAGGAGAAGCGGTATAATTGATCCAACAAATAAGCTTTTTATTATAAATGCCTACGGACATGCTTCGTGTGAGAGAAAAAAATAGCTAGAGAGGTTGAGAGTGTGAGTGAGAGGGAAAAAGGAAAGCAGTCATGCATGCTACCAGACCCCCATTAGCAACAGCATCGGTGAAAGTAAGGACAAGGTACATTAGGAGTGAAAATGGAGGGAAAATGTGGAGTAGTTTCGGGTTATTTGGGGAGAGGGTGATGAAGGAGGACTGTGTGAAGAGAAGGATTTTTAGGGAGAACTAAGGTAGAGGTGATTATAACTGGGTCAGTGGACGAGAATGGGAAGAAAATAGGGGTAATTAAAGGGGAGGAGGAAGAGGAGGTTTTTAGGGTAATTACACACGTGAGAATTAAAATGGAAAGAAAATGAGAGTGGATCAAGAGATTTAATGTTGCGCCTCTTTTGTTTTTTTCTGTTACGTTTCCAGATCAACAGGAACCGAATTGGATTTAGAAGTTTGGAGAAAGCACCCTCACGCCGCCAGTCCGTTGCCCCCACATCATATGAACGTTCCCAATCCAATAAACCCTGCACAGTGTATTCCCCCTCCACCTGGAGCGCCCCCGCTGGTTCCTCCAGGAACTAGTGAGGTCACTTTACCACCGCCGCCACCGGAGCCTTGTTCCTCTTCCACCGCCACCAGTTTGCCTATACACAATAGCAGTAGTAGTAAAGTTGCTATCGTAAGTCCCGCCTCCGCATCTCCACATCCACACCCGGGTGCTAGTTCTGGGGCTCCAGCCGTAGTAGCTGGTTCCTCGGCAGGTCTTCCTAGTAGCAGCAGTAGTGCTAATAATACTCATCCACCCCCGGTGAGATCTACAAATCCATTAATACAACGAATCATGCAAGCACAGCAGCAACAGCAAAATGCGGGAGCGACACCCACTTCCATTTTGAAACAACCCCCACCACAACCACCCCATCAACACGGGAACAGCTCGCCGTTGTCTAAACACCACGGAAATAATCAACATTCGACGACCACCACCAATGCGTCCTCTTCGTGGAGGATACGATTTAATATCGAGGTGGGTAATGGCACGTTTGTTTGAGTAGTTTTGACGTTCTAAAATTAAAATAAGTAGGTAAGTTAGTTTAGAAATGGACTCAGGTTATAATATTTGTTGAAGATATACGGACAATAATGCAGACACCCAAATTTCCTTGTTTTATCCATCTTGTATCCAACTCGCCAAGTTTAGCCGTGTTCGGTGAACCATTTCCCCCTTTTCCCATTAACTTTTGATGGAATCACACAATCGCATTACCAATTTCTGTGGTAAATGCCGTTCCCTACATTTTACGACGGTTCAGTGACTATTTTGATTAGAAAATGGGCAGTCAGAAAGAGCTGCCTAAACCATGTAGATAGCCCTGAAGAATGGTAGTAGTCGCGTCGCAGTAATAGTACAGCCAGAGGTCAACACGATTGGATAATGAAGCATGCTCAAAAAAGGAAATGACGTACTTCACGCAAAACCAGACAATCTCTTTGCCAACCAACCACACAAACATACAGAAAAGGTCTCTCTTTACATTTTCTATTCCATCCCACCTCTTTCTCTGAAACAAAGCAATTTGCAAGGGAAATTTTCTCTCCTGGCGAAGAAAACCCTTTTTCCACCCACCGCAGCTCCTCTCTGCACTCTATGCAAACAGTCCATGTTGGCAGGTTTTGACGCCACCACTGAGAAAGGAAATTGCATTACGTGTTCTGCTATTGAGATTAGATCACATCAGAAGGTGCAGTTTAACAAGAGTAGAGATGGTAAGCAGGAAGAAATCCAGGTTATATCATGGTAGTATCATTCTCATCCACCTCAACATTTTACCGTGTAGTAAGTAAGACAATTTGAAAATTCCCTGAGAAACGATTGCCAGCCGTCACGGGATAATGGCTGTCGTGTCGATGATGATGTCATTATTGTTATTATTACCCGACAATAACTGCCGTTTGTCTAAGACGCAAGGGGTTTTAGCAAGATCATCATCAGCAT
Organism: Callyntrura guangdongensis; assembly: GCA_027744295.1. Taxonomy (NCBI): domain Eukaryota; kingdom Metazoa; phylum Arthropoda; class Collembola; order Entomobryomorpha; family Paronellidae; genus Callyntrura; species Callyntrura guangdongensis. The sequence goes on from JAHZNB010005357.1 coordinate 9,243, forward strand.
CGTCGTCGTACACTTCAGCAGCAAATTTGATTGCCACCAGGAAAAAAACGAGCAAGAAGAAGAATTGCACAGTTATAGTTTCATTGCCTATTTTTTCTCGTTTCTCTACCTCTCGACAAGGTTTTCATTCTGTCTAATTAATTGACTGAAATGGTATGGGATGGACGTTATAGCAGTAGTCGTAGTAGTAATATCCACAATATTAGGGAAAAACTGCATAAAAATCATGTGCTCTACACAAAAACCTTCCTGAAAATGTATCAATGTTAGTGAAATGGGTTGTTTTCTCTCTTTTTTTCACTCGCTCCCTCTCTTTCCCTTCCCTTGTGAGGTTACCGTAACAAGGACACTCCTGCCATAAATTTTCCTTTTGCTACTCCTCCAACCTAAAGCCTAGAATGGGGGACTATTAAAATAAGGCTATTCTCAGGGTAGTTGCAATGTGAGTGTGTGTGAGAGTCTTTCTGATTGATTGAGATTGAGCATGGACGAGCTGGTGATCATGATAGGCTTGTTTGTTACCAGAGAGTACCATCAAAACAAGAGAGAGAAAAAAAATCCGTTTTTCGTAAAGAGTATCAAAGCACGGTTATAAGGACTATGTGTAGAAAATGAGATTAAAACGGGTGGATCAATATTTTTGCTGTTATATAGGTCGCTGAATAGAGAAAGGTACAAGGGCGGGAAAGTAATACGATTTTTGGTGTGTCAGGTAATTGGTAAAGAAGAGCTAGTAAAAAACAACGGAACAGTTTGCCCAAATATCGTAGTCCTTATTTTTTTATTATTTTAGATTACCGTCATAATTGTCTATCTGCAACATTTGTGTACCACTTTGCAGTCTGTGGCGCTATAGCTTGACAAAAAATTCCGGAAATTATTTTTGTGTATAAATCATGAACATAAAAAAGTGGGTTTCGATGCGAGCAGGAGAAATTGTAATTTTTCGGATGATGATAAAAGTAGAAAATGGTGTGCTAGTCTAACACAACACTACTTTGTAAGTCTAGATGATTCCCTAGGGCTTCATCTCTAAGTCTTAAAGACAGAGTACCCCCAAAAGATATAATTTCTACTATACGGAATTGTTCTTCAAAGACATGGAATTCAGGGAAAACTAAGGAAGAAAATGGGGGTAATGAATTGCTAAAATGGTAATTCCCGCAAAAAGCGGAGATGAACAAGAGCAAAGGTCTGTAACGTCTGCATCCCTCGTCGCAACCGAAAGATAAAATGTGGGATTTGAGGTTTTTTTGGGGAGAAAGCAGATGAAGTTGAAGGAAGAAAGGTATCTCCATTATGAATTATTTTTCGAGCATATTCTCTCTCTCTCTCTCTCTCTCTCTGGAACAGACAGGTATTGAATAGGATGAAGAGAGACTATGTTTTTCTCGAAAGCTGGCATATGTTACCTCACGTACGAACAAACACCCTTTCAAACTTGACGGTGTTACAAGATGACTAGAAATATCTTTCCTCTTGTGTTTTTCGTGGAGATTATGTTGGTGTGTAGAAACACTTGTGTCAGACCAGTTTGTTGCTTGAATTTCCACATTTTCTAGTATTTCTCTCTTGTCCGCGTCCCTTGGACTTTCTATCTGGTTCACAGCAGGGAAAGCAGTGTGCGAGCGGAAAATGACTACTTGTTTAGCAGCAAGACAGTCATGTTTCTAGCTTACCGGCGCTGGAAAATATTATCAGGACAAAGCTGTTTGTATAATATGTAGGTAGATATGTGTGAAGAATATTGACATCAACTGCATTTAGAGAACTGTGCAAAGGAAAAATTGCAGGGCGAAAAAAACAAGCAATTTTAATGTTGGAACAGGAACACAAAAAGAATATCAGTAAAAGCAGCCTGACATCATCCTAGGGGGCGGCACCAACCAAGCAATCTCCAGAGTTGATATTGATTGACTCACCGCCCACGCTCAAGATTGCAACCCAAATTGATATGAATGTTGATTCCGTTAACGGGTAAACAACAGGCTAGCTTAGAACCCGGCAAAATGAACGGCCCCATCTACTACTTCATACCTACTTCTCTATAATATGTTTGTGTAGAGCATCAACCAAAATATAGCCGATTTTTTAAAGCAATATCTGGTATTACTACGGTTGTCAGTTAACCGTATTCTCGCAATCAGTAAAATGATACGGTTGTGGAGTGGAGAGCACGATAGTGTGACTGCAGTGGCAGATTATATCGGTAAAAGATAAAGTTACAAGGAATAGAGACAAAACCCTGAATTTTTAGCGGTAGCGACGGCAATAGGGGGTTCCTTGGAAAAGAGAATGATGATCAGGATGAACGTTGACTATGGAAGTATATAAAATAAGATTGCATGCTCAATTTCGAAAAAGACTACGGCTGCATAAACACCCAGGCTTTTTCCTTTATTCATTCGGGTCGTAAAATAAAAACGAGATCATTCTTCTTCTTTTCTTTTCTCCTTCTCGTCATCATTATCATCATGATCGTGATCACTGTGTGATCGTTTTCTTTTTTAGCTCCTTGCTTCTTAAATAAACGTGTACATAAAAAGGGGGAGGATGTAACGTAACGGGCACGTATTTCTTGTCTCTGGTGGCACAGTATGGTGTAGTACATCTTGCGTCCTGTTATATGTTCTTCAGAGAATCCGTTTTACAGACTTTTCTCTTTTCTTTGAAACTGAAAGGATATCATGTTTTCTTCTTTGTGATGTCTAAGAGTACTACACACAGCAACAGCAGCAGTGCGCCCATCGTAGGAAAAAAGACAACACGACACATGTCTGTTAGGCTGGGGAGCGCAGCAAAAAACTGTAGGGTGCTACTTGTTCTCTTGTCTTTTTCACTGCTTTCTTTGCTGTGTTTCTGCTGGCATTTTTTCTTTATCAAACATCCTCTTGCTACAGAAATAGAGAAAGAGAGAGAGTCAAGTGAAGTGAAAAGGAAAATATTGTACGACGTAGTTCACGTAGTCGAGTCGTCGTGGTAGTCGCAGTAGTCTTTTGTGTGCAAACTTTTATGAACAAGCTTTTTGGTTTTTGGTAAGAGAGCCTTCTAAAAAGATCCTGTGTAAAGATATAATATTGAGGTTGCTAAAAACGGAAATGCCTTTTTCTTTTCTATGCCAAAGTTGCTCTTACGATGAGAGTGATGAGGGAGAGACGTATGTATTATAAACGTATGTAATGTGTAAAGAGGAAAAGCGAGAAAAGGAGAGTAAGGTAGTAAAAAGGGTGATTCGATCAAAACAGAGAACAAAGTTACTTCATTCAATGGAATATATAAAAAGGGGGAAAGAAAGTTGGTAAAGAGAAGAAAAGAGAAAAAATAAGAAAGAAGCGTATAGTGGGAGGGAAAAGGGAATAAGAAAGGTAACATGTTTCTTTAAGACTATAACTTTAGCCGGTGGTGCTGTTATTTCAAAGGAGGTGGCGACGGGAGAGAAAAGGGTTCCAACTTGGTTCCAACTTGAAAAGAGAGGAGTCATGAATCAAATGAAATGTGTGAATAAGCTGTGTATGTCCGTGTGTGTGTATGTGTGAAGTTGTAGAACTTGTAGTAATAATAATAAACTAGGGACAAAATTATGGATAGAGTAAAGGAAAAACGAGAGAGGAATGGATCGATCGATATAAAGTAAATGGGTAAGGCGCATAAAAAAGATGGATAAAAAAGGAAAGAGGGATAAAGAGACAGGGAATGTGATGGCAGTTTCTTTCTATCTGCCTGACTAGAATCCATTTTATGCAGCATGGTGAAAATAAATGAGTAAAATTACTGACATATGTTTGGTGAGACAGGACTCCGTTCAAAATAATATGGCGTATTGGTTAAAGGGGATACTAGTTGAAAATTTTGTATTTTTGTATCGGTAACCACAGTGTACGAAAGAGTACAATCTCCTAAAACGTTGAAATCATTAACAATTCATTTTTCTACTAAGAGACTTTTAGCACCTAACGCGGCACGAAGGTTTGGGTAATATTACCGTTTCCGGCGTTAAAGTAAATCTTAACGACAATCTGGAGACAAATAACTATAACTGTGGTGTTTCCCCTTTTTACTTTGATTGCCTCTAATATACCCCCACTTTGCTGAGATTAGGTTAAGATGTTGTTATTGTTTTGTTGTGTGTAAATTGGTGTGATTTGTACATTGCAATTTGTATGTAGTAGTTTTTATCGTGTAACCTGTAATTTTGTAGAGGTACTAGCAGAGTACATGGCTTTTGTTGTAGAAATCGTGTAAATGACTGTTTTGCATGCAGCCATACTTGGCCTGTTGTCAGGCAAACGTGTGGAAATGACACAACATGACATTCCGTTGATTTGACGGTTTGGCTTATTTGTTTATTATTTTTATCCAGTGTTTTGTTTCAATTTATGTTTTATTTGGTTTTGTGAAAATTGTGCGCTTGCTTTTAATGCCTTTATTTGTATTTTGCTGTATGAAAATAAAAATTGAGTTGTTAAAAACAAATTAAATTTGTATTAAACAATAACAAAATAACTGTAGCACCCAATACTACCTCAAATTGTGTATTGTTTTTGTGTGTATGAGTTTTTATTGAATAGGTTGTGTATTTGTAATTTAATATTTTGTTTATATTTATTTAACTTTAATTATCGTGTGTATTTATTTGTATCTAAATCAATGACATTATGATTTTCAACCCGTTTTAATTTTTACCCTACATCTAGATTATTGATAAATTGTTTTTTTTAAACTTGGTTAATTACGTTGTGATATTTTATTTTAATTATTGTGAAATCAAATGTACTGTTGCACCCTATCATATGATGCAGTGTTTATCCTCACGAATTTAACCTTATTAGTTTACTTTGTTGATTATTTGTACGTTACCTGTAAAAACCCAAGCAATGCACCCCGTGTTGTGATGACAAGACATGAATAATGCAAAGAAATGTTTATTAAATATATGTACATTTTATCGACGTTATAAAGAAAAAATATTTTTTCTTTTGTTGTTTTCTTTTAATTTTCCATTTTGATTTATGTTGTTGTTAGATAGCATGTCATATAATTGGTATGATTTACCCTACCATGAATTCATTTATGTTTTCTTTTATTGAAAATCTGAAAGTTGGTGACGGTTGTATTTAGTACCGGCGCAATCATTATATAAATATTAAATACACATTTACTTATGCGTCAAGTTTAAAACATTCATTACCTGAAATCCTAGATCGTCAGTCCTGTGGTTCCAAAAATGTAGTATTGATTTTAAAAAAAAACTAGTTGAGGCATCATCTTTAAATTAAGAATGACTGGAAATGGAAGTTCCATTTCCATTAGGGAACCATGCGAACATGACCACGGGCGGGAGAAGCAAAATGCATACTTAAAACTGGATTGTCATCTTGTGATGAGACCATAAGAGTGAAAAGTATGAATAGAAAAGGACAGGATTCGTTTACGAATTTAAAAAGTGTTGTAACGAAGGCCCCACAACTTTTTTTATAATACCCTTAGGGGTAAGCAGCCTATGTTTATGTACTTTTTAATTTAGGCTAACGTGGCTTTTCCTCTCTATCCTGCATGTACACTGTATGGCTGCGACTTGAAGTCAATACAATTTGACATTACGCAAATGTCAAGACTCGCAAAACCTGCCCCAACTAACTTCAACTTGAATTTTTATCGTTGTAGAAGGGACGTTCACCCCCTGCATAAAACAAATGTTTTTTTATTGACTACTTGCTATAAATTTCATGTTGATTTTGTAGAAGTTTATCGTGATAAGATGCTGAGTTTGATGCTAAAATTGCACCAAGTATCAAAATATGAAGCTGGAATAATATATCATGACAGCAAAAAGTACACAATAAGAAAAAAGACCTGTCGTAGGAAGAAAATTCGTTTGGTGTTCATATCTGTTTTTCAAATATAACATTTCGCTTGTCACAAATTAAAGAAAACATTGATTATCTAGAGTGAATAAATTATACCGAAACTCTGTGAATCTTTGTTTTCCTGTAACTCAGTATTCCATTTACATTCGCGACGCTTGTTGCGTGACACTTTAACAGTTACATACATAGTTGGCGCGTAGTCATTTGTTGGAATCATTTTACGTATTAAATTGGCAGTTACCGTGAGCCTGTTATGATGCCACTGTCAAAAGGCATGTGTAAACGGAAAATGGAGAATTTGATCACATTTTCAGATAATTTTATTCCGAAGATTTTTTTTAAATCGGATAAATTATTTTTTATTGCTGCTCGCTTGGTTGTACAAACGGATAGCTGCTGGACAACGAGGATGACAACCTGAAACAGTTTTTCATTTGCGAGCTCAAGTTTTTCCGCAAAGTGGTTGCCGCTCTTGACAGATACCTGATTCCGGCGCAAGCAAAACGACTGCTGACGCCACAAGAAATTCACCTCATTTTTGCACATGTTATTAAGGTACGCGGTTGTAATGTTCCGTTTTCTTCAGGAAAGCTAACTTCCTCTTACAACTTGTTCATACATGAATTTAATAAGAAATGCATAAATATATTTTAAAAATAAAAATTACCATGTTTTGGATTTTTAATTCCGCTAGATAATTACAATGACCAAAAGGATCCTGCAATGTGTCGCCAACGGGTCGAACAACTCGACTTGGAAGTTGGGTCGGATCCTCCTGTCCACTCACACAGATCATGTTAGTGATTCAAATCAATGGCAGAAATTCGTATTAGATAGAATAGGAATTTTTTTAATCGTTTGATGTACCGTTTTTAAACTTTAGCTCCCAGATGTTACTTCGGCGTACACAGCGTATGCCCGGGGTCTTGCCCATTCCGCGGTGATTCTCTCAGAAAAAATGAGTATTCAAGAGTTTGCCAAGTTTGTTGTTGAAACACCAGTGCCAAAGGGACATCTTGACATGACCTCCCTTCTTTTTGCTCCATTTGAGGTAATATTGCTGTTTTTAGTTTTAAAATAAAATTTTGCCATTTTGTTCATACAATTAGTACTGATTCCCATTAAAAACTTGACATTTTTCTTTTATTTCTACTAAATATCCCGTGAATTACCTTTCATTAACAACATATAGTGTATGGAGCGTACTTAAAAATAATTTTACTGGCTCTCATTCTTTATTTTCTTAGCATCTCCGTAATCTATGCGAAATCGCCGAAGAAATCTGTCATCACCACGAGCCCTGGGTGATACTCAACAGTCGGCTAAAAAGAGTGCTACGCGGACATAGTCTGCGAGACCGACTTCATGGAACCAATTTCTCACCTGAGTATGAAGAAGAATCCCCTTCTCTCCGTCCGCGACCTTGAGAAGCGCATAATTTCCACCACCTCCCAGCAGCCTCTCAAGGTGGTCGACAAGGGTCGTAAGTGGCTATTTGGCAGTCGTCTGTACCGGCGCGAGAATGACGGATCCTGGTCTCCTGTTTGGGCTTTCCTCTTCACCGACATTATCGTGCTCACCAGTCATATGACCAGGGATCGCGTGTTTTTTGTCAAGGAAAGTCCCATTCGTCTCGATGAGGTGGTGACTCTCCACTTTAATCTGCCAAAGAAACATGGTAAAGTAAAAGTTGCACGCTGACATACATATAAATTCATAGAAACAATGCTGTGAAAACACGAACTAATTAAATAATTGGTGTTACAGAGAACGAGTTCCGACTACTGTTTGGCCCGGACACGTCCCACCACTCAAGACTGGATCGTATCCTTCCTTTGGTCCGCAGTAAAAAACCCAACCAGGTCGTGCTCCGGACAGCCAATTCGCAACTTAAAAGTCTTTGGAAACTGCTTCTACAACGACAAATGTTAGAAAATACAAGAAAATTTCATTTCATTTCTATAATTTTTATCAGTTTTCTGAATTTACGAATTTAAAATATGGGATGTATTTGGCTTTGTTACAGAATTTCTTTGAACACACGTTTATCGAAAAGCTCCTCGTCCAACTTTTCCATTTCGGAATTTTGCGAAAAGTTTCCAGTCGTTCAACACGATAGTATCATGGAGGAAGATGAAGACCGTCTGGAAGGGGACACCCCAACTGCCACCCCGACGACTACAGTGACAAATAACTATAATACAACGAATAGTACCTCAGCTGCGGGAAAGCAGGGGCCAACAGTTTTGGGGCCCGGCCCTGGCAGTGGGCACTTATTACGTCCTCAAGGGCACGGGCCACTGGGTAGACAACAGTCAGTACAGCAACCAAAGACTAGTGAGATGCTCCATCCAAGTACACCAATGCCTACGGTGAAGAAACCGATTCCGTTAAGACCTCAGAAACAGGTAGTGTTACCCCCGCCGCAGGAAATCAGTATTAAGGCTCCAGTGGCGAGTACCACTGTGATCGCTACTGTAGAGCCAGCCCCAGCTGCGTTGTCGGATAGGAGTACGGTATCGCCCCCCGCAAAGCCCTACGTTCCTGATGGATTATCTAGTATCAACCGGGATCTTATGAAAAGCCGCATTACCCGACGACCATCAATTCCTCCAGGTAGTGGCACCAGTGGGGATGTGGACGTCGGGGAAGGTCAACGAAATGTTGTTTTTGGGATATCGACGACTGTTGTAGCGGCTGTGTCTCCCCCACCACATCATGTGGACGCGTGTACCAGCACTAGTCCAGAGCTTTCCAGCAGTGAACCACTGACCACCGCGACAACCTCAGTACCTAACTCCAGCACCACTGCCCCCAGTACCGGAGGTGGTATAGTGCCCCCAGTACCTAAAGCCAGAACCAGTTTGAGTACCGTGAAGGATGCTGCCTCGCAGAATACTCCAACTCACTCGGGGGCAACAAGTAGCCGAACAGTGAGTATCCAACCCACCTCAGCAAGTCCTATACCCAGTCACAACAATAACAACACCACCTGTGACAAGTGTCCCTGCGATAGAATGGACAGAAGCACGAGTGTTGGTGGGGCCAGTGGCTCAGAGGTTCAGGCGTATCCCAGTCCGAAACCACGGCAACTGAGCGCGTTGAAAAGAATGAATAGCACCGTCAGTGGGACAGAAGCTAAGGGAGTGGTTACACCACCTGTCCCAATTCCTCCTGAAGTCCACGTCGTCGCAGCTAGCCCCCTGGTGGTTAAGAGACAACCTACAGAAGTAGCTGCTGCTCTGGTGGCTGCTGCGTCGGCAGGGTCTCCAGGCACGACCCCTTCTGCGGGAGGAGCTATAGGAACTCCATCCAAAACGAAACCGGGTACAAGAATCATGACAAATGCTACACTAAAAAGTAGGCAGCAGGAAATCATTGCTACTCAACAACAAGCAGCTGCATCCACCGTGACCACAATTACCACCTCGAGTACTGCCCCAAGTGGAACTAAACCCTCCATTAGTACGGAAACCATTCGCACCGACAAAAGCAGTGACACCACGTGTACCACCATCAGCAAAACCGAGGATAGTTCCACGCAGTACTTTAGTCTCAAAGAGGAACCCTCCACAACCACCAATACTACAACCTCTTCCAGTATATCCTCCATTCAGCAAAATCCTCCACACCCTAGTCCATCTTCCAGTGCCAGTTCGAGTATGATTGGAGGATTGAAATGCGTTCATTCTAAAAATCTTCTGGTTCACCACCAACATCATGCCCACCATTGTCCCGTGGGTCTCTGCGGAGGATCTCCTCATCACCAATTGGCCGTTCCCGTACCACCTCGGTGCCACTCTGAAAACAGTCATCATCCACCTTCCACCTCTGGGGAAATTTGCACCACCACTGTAGCCGGGAAAAAATCGGGCAAACCGGTGCACACTGACTCTCCCATTATTTCTGGTTATGGAAGCGAACGTGTCCGACGTCGTATGCTGTTTGACAACAAGCTGAAGAAAGACTACCCTGAGTTGTTCGGGATAACCCCGAAGGACAGGCGAAGTTTCATCAAGCAGTTGGGGGAAACCACTGAGGAGGTGCTGGGTGGAGGGAAGGCTCTGGTAGCACCGTATTATTACACCCTATCCCCTGTGCCCATTCCCAAACATGCCATGATGATGACCATGCAATTGGTTTCTAAGACGACCGGAATTGGGGGTGGTGTGGGGAGCGGAGTGAGTTCCACAATGCCAAACAGACTTACTCAAGGCCCGAGCACCTCGGGAGCAAGCACCTCCGATAAATTGACCAGTGTTGCATGCGGTACTAGTATAAAAAGTGGTAGTGTTTCCTCCACCTCCACTGGAGGAGGAGTCGGTGGTCCCCTAGTTATTCCCCCGTATAATCCTAACGGTAAAAACCGTCAAGTAGTCCCGTCCACATCAGAAGCAGGGAGTTCTGGGGGTAGCGCCGTAAAATGTCGGAGTAGTGTCGCCCCAGTTGGAATAGGAGTGTCCACGACAAAAAACACCTTGGGTGATGGTGGTGATGTAGATGACGACGACGATGAGGAACGAAGGGAAATTTTGGAGGTGGAGATTAATCACCACCATCATAATCACGACGTGTACACCGCCTCCCTGGAGTTGGACGAGGAGGGTCAAAGACTGAAAGACTTTGTGGAGAAAATGCGCCAAGACATGGAAATCGAACACCACGCGCATCCCCACCGAGAAGGGGATCCTCCCCCGGATGAGGAGGAGGAGGAAGAAGACTCGGATGACGAAGACGAGGAAGAGGAGGACAGCGACGACGACTCGACCGCAGATGAAGACGGCAACTGTTTTGTGGAGGGAGCCCATACCCAATCCCACCGAAGTCACGAGGAGAGCAGCAACGACTCCGGGATCAGTGATGAAATGACGGAAAAAAGTAAAACGACTCTGAGTGGCCTGATGGAAGAGGATGAGTTGAGTAGTAGTGCCACCACCGGCAGTTCTGGGACCACAGGTCAGCAAGGTCATCATCCCTCCCAGAAAAATTTTTCCTCCTTGCGGACCACCGGTGTCATCCTGGCTGCCGAGGTAACAAAACACAGTTCCTCAAACAAATTGAAAGGGGCAGGGGCAGGGAAGGGGACGACAGGGGTTGGGGGTGGTGGTGTTGACGATGGTGGCTGCTTGACTGCCTCCTCCAAACATCAAAAAACTGCTCGTTCCTCTTCCAAAAGCTCTTCTGCTTCCTCCACTTCTTCTACTTCCGTTTCCTCTACTAAACTTGCGAGTACCGCCAAAAATAATCTTGTAACTAGTACTAGCACTAAGCCACCTCCAAAAAAATAACCATTCTGTTGCTGCCTCTAGTTGTGTTGTTCATGATAAGCTTGTTCATGATGTTGTACCTAGAGTTGATGATGATAAGCCTGTTATTCATGATGAGCATGATGAGTTGCAAGAAAACGGCACTACTGACCCAAAAAATTCTGCTTTCTTCTCTTGTCCCAAAGGAGAAACGCCGGGATCAGTGGAAACGGTGGTGGTATTAGGAGGCGGCGGCGGCGGCAGTGGCAATGGCAGTGGAGGCAACAGCAACGACGGCGGCAACAGTCCTCTCATGTTCCAGCAGCACCACCTTGACAAAGCCACCGAAACAACCGAAGACGACTTCCTCTTTCTCAGTCAGCTCAACAACGACAAACCCCTGCGGAGCATACTCGCCGAACGACGGGAACAGTTTTTTATGAGTCCCAGTATTAGCAGTAGTGGGGCCTCCTCCGCGACAGGGGGGTGTTCCCAGTGTCAATTGAACTTTAACACGAACCACCACCTTCATCATCACCACCATCCCCTACATCATTACCATCCGCAGTCAACTCTCTTTTCCTCCGAAAACTACTCTCTGTCAGGGGCCAGCCAGGCTCTCTCCTCGGGCCGGAGTGGACCTCCTCTCCCGCCGCATTTACGAGGGGAACCCCTAGTAGTGAAAATTGTGGAGGGAGGTACCCTCCAGAATACGGATCCTACCAAGGTTGGCAGTGAAATTGGTGGGGAGCCCACCTGCGAGCGTGTGCAATTGCAGCTGTTGGAACGACAGAAGAAGGCCAAAGTGGAACGAGTCGAGTCCTCGGAGGATTCTACCAGTTCTTCCAGCGACTTGGCTAGTGCCTCGCCTGGAGCCGCAGAAAACGGTACGACAGACCCCAGTTGGTCGTCCTCATCGTCCAGTTCTCTGGCGGGATACGGCAGCTCCAAAGAGTTGTCCTCAGAGCCCAACAATAATAATAACAATAGTAACAATAGCAATGTTAACAATAATGGTAGTCCACCCCAGCAGCGGTCCCCGCCACCTCCCCAGCAATCCGTTTTAAGTAGACCGCCTTCTGTAGATGTAGCCACCTCTACCGCCCAAGATAATCTGGGGAGTGATGCCGTCGTCATGGTGTCAGGGGGCGGGGCTGCGTCAACGTCTGCCGTAGTATCTTTTGCGTCTCCTTCCAAAATATCTCAGCTGGTGACGTCCAGCACCACCTGTGAGGCCTCTTCCGGGTCTAGTTCTTCTTTTCAAGAGAGTAGCACCACATCTAGCAAAAGCTACTCCCTCTTGTTAGAATCAGACTTTAGCTCATTTGACTCTAATGAGCCTCCTTCCTGTTCGTCCACCTCGGGTGGGGGTGGAAGTGGTGCTGTGGTCTGTGCTAGTTTGAATAGTGCTTCTAGCCGTAGTAATAAAAAAGCTGGTAATAAAGTAGTTACCACAGCCGCTGACACCATTCCGGAGGGCCATGAACCCAGCAGTAGCTCTGCTGGGAGCTCGTCTGCGTCGTTGTCAGACAAACTTGTCGAGAGTCTCGACGACAATCACAGTGAGATGAACCAACTTTTAGAAAATAGTGATCTAGATGACGTAGACTCAATTAACTGTAACATTTCCAGTAGTGGCGTTGCTGAAGAGGACGAAAATGTCATAGAACACAGTAATGCAGCAATGCTTCCCTCCGCTGAAGATCCTCCCTGTGGGAAAACGAAACGGGGTGGGGGCAGTGCCTCCAGCAGCTCTTCTTCCTCCGTGAACAATAGAGTGGTAGTGGTAGTGTCCTGCGGGGGTGGGGACAGCACAAAGGGTCCAGACATTGTAGTGACGCAAGAAAGCGAGGAGGAAGAAGAGGAGGAGGACGAGGAAGAAAGCTCCTCTCACTCTCGGGCCAGCACCCAAAGTCACCGGCACGGGTACAGTAGTGACGGGGAAGAAGATAGTATAGTGTGCAACGGGATAGCCGGTGGAGGTGGGGGGAGTAGTGGGGGCGGGGCCACGGCCAGCGGCGACAGTGAGGATGACGGCGGGGGGAACACAAACAGTAGCAGTATCAATAGCAATAGAAGTACGAATGGCAGTTACAAGCAAAAGTGTAGCAGTGGGGGCTCCGGGGGTAGTGGGGGTGAGGGGGGAAGAGGCTCCTTCCTACGGGTAGAGAGCAATGACAGTACTGCCGAGAACTTTGGGGATGACGACGACTACAATTTTGATGACGAGGAAGAAGATGATTTGAGCCACTGTAGTATTGCGACGATCAATCGGTATGGCACTTTTGAAAGTTTAGAGAAGTTGGAGAGCGAAGACACGCTGGGAGGGCTGCCAGGAGATCATTACGGGGGTCGAGGCGGCATGTCCCGAAGTAAAGCGCGGTTCACATTTGAGGACGAGGATGACGACGAAGATGATGAGGACCTGTTTGAAGAGGACTTTGAGACGGACTTTAACTTTCGATTTCCCAGCCAGATTCAAGATAACACGTATAGTAAGTACAACATCAGACATAGTAGTTTTAACAACACGTTCCATCAGAACCTTGATGACCATTTTTCATCCCACTCATCATCACCCACCTCAGTTTTCCCGCTAGTTAGTTTGTTTACTAGTTTGAGTGCAGCCATTGTTTTGGTTGTTAGTGCGGCTGTTATCATTAGAGCGATTGCGGAGGGGATTGTGGTTAAAGTAGCTGGGTTTATTAGCTTCCTGCTGGCCATTTTTCTGTTGTGGTGAATGAATTAGTTTACTGTAATTTTTTAACACAACCGGTTTCATCTTAAACCAAATGACAAAAATATTTAAAATATTACTTTTGGTATGAACGCGGTTATTAATTAGAAATTTTACCATTTAGACCATTCCATTATTCCCCTATTGTTATAAAAAGTGGATGACTAACGGTAAGTTTTCCTACCTTTTTACGGCTTAATTAGTTTGAATCCATAAAATATCACTAAAAGTTGCATGCGAGTTTTTTTAATATGGGAAAACCAAAGATTTTTCGGTTTGCTTTTTTGTTTTTATAGTAGATTATATCGTTCCCACATGTATACATTCTTGAATTTTAATATTTCTGCTTATTTCATCAGACCAATCTGTATGGATAATTTCGTTGCTACATTTACCTCGTAAATTTTATTTTCTATTTATGACATTAATACCCTTAAAAATTTATTTATTAAAAG
>JAHZNB010005358.1:0-14431 GCA_027744295.1 Callyntrura guangdongensis
CATGCACTGCATTCTTAGAGACAGAAAAAATTTCATGATGAACTCTTTCAAACATTTCTAATTTTCTTCCTTCCTTTTTCTGACGAGTAAAAAGGAAAGCAGAAAAATATTTTTATTTATTTTTCAATCAATATATGGCATGGTTGCTGGCAGAAAAATGAACAAGTAGAAGGGAATATGCCATTTTTCTCTTTTGTGTGAATATTCACTTGGTTAGGAATATTTTTAGAAACTTTCATTAATATGCATTTTTTTATAAATACACGGCAGGATGTGGGAAACTAGACACCTTTTACAGATCAGTGATCAGACGACCATCGTTAGGATGATGACTCATGAGGACAGAACGTTCGTTGTTACCTTGATTGCACTGGAATATTTATTAAAATTTCCATTGACACCTTGCTGTAAAAACATTTCTAAAAAATGCTGTTTTGTTTTCATCTCCTCTCATTTAGCTAATGACACTTCAAATAGAAAACATAGCAGCTAGAGATTTTTTTAGCCTTACTCTTACTCCCCATTAAAACTGACTTCTTCTTTCCCTTCCGATGCGCAGCATATCATTCAAAAACAATCAAGTAAAGTATACGTGGTTTGAATATATCATCTAACTAAAATGTGTGCATTTGTGCGCGCGTAGTGCGTACAACTCTGGAAAATATTATCCTTCTCAGAAAAAAAGCCAAAGGAAAATATGTCAAAAAGAGTAAAGAGGAGGACGAGTGGAGATAATGACGAAACTGATAAAGGTTTTTTTACTCAACTTATTGACAGTCTGACGTTAATACCTTCACATCATCATAATATTAGACATTACAATGTATTATATTACACTTTTGGCCCCCATCAACGTAATGAATTTATTCATGTAGTAAAGGTGTTACCATAAAGAATATACGAGATGGTTACTACTGATATCTACTCGCGTTCACGTCTTTTTTTCTCCCCTTTTAATTTGTTACGTCATCTTGTCTTCATATATTAAAAGCGACATAAAATATTATGAGCCGCCTAACAAAAATAACAGCAATAAAAATACACGCATTGATTTTTGAGAACGAGATAAGTTGCGTAGGTTTAAAAATAGGCAATAAGGTATGCGTGTATATGCGTATATATGGCACAGGTTGACCGTAAAAAAAATTGCGACACCAAACCACCTGTTACTGTCATTTACAGGGAAACCTGAGAAAGAAAGTAAAGCAAGCGAACGTTTTTTTTTTCTATCTTGTTTTTCCCATAGGAACATACCTGAGTCATCAAACGATCAGCACCGGTTCCTTCCTCATCTCTGAAAATAATGTCTTGATTGTAGTTTGGCACGAGATTTTTAAACTTCTGATCCTTCCTCGTTATCCGACCTTCGGTGAATCCGGAGGCGGATAGAGTATTTTCGGGAACATTAGGAACGTGTTGCTTGTAAACCAACGGGGTTAGCTTGCGCGGGGCCCTTCGACGGCCAGCGCCACGTCCGGGGCCACAAGCTGATGCGGAACCGGTAATGAGAAAACAGATGAATAGAAATAGGAACACTTTCATCAGTCCCGCGAAAACATCACACCCACGGTTATGATTGCTACCGCCGTTGTTGCTATAACCGTGTCTTGGAGTAAAGCGAGAGGAAACAAGTGAAGAGACGGAAGAAGAAAAACATTTGGTCGGAGAACATTTTCGCACATTCCTTTTACGGCTAGACACGTCATCCTCGTTGCTTTCTGGAGAGGAACGGGAAGAGTGAGTGGCGGTGAGGGGACCAGATTTTACATGCATAGAAGTTGCAGAGTGTAAAGTAGACTTGATATCGGCGTTTGACAAGTGGCTAAAAGAAGTGGTGGTGTTGTTGCCGTGATTTTTATCGGTGTCGCCTACTACCGAACAAGCATTGACGAGACAAAACTTATTATCATTGCTCTCAGGTGGGGAGCAAGGTGAGATATGATGGAACAGAGAGCAACACGTGCCTTGTGATGAATATGATGCCGCTGACAGTGGCATTGACTCGGTTTGCTGAGAAAAGGAAAATGTGGGAATAGAACCGGAGATACAGTGGTTGCGCATTCCCCCAGACTCTGCTTCCCTACACAATTGCACAGTGGTTGCGGGGCTTTGGTGTCTACAGCTGCTACTACCGTTGCTGCCAGCCAACACCGTGCCCGTTTCTTGACGGGAAACTTGACTAAATTTTTTGCTGCTGGGATTAGCGTTAACCATACTTTTGGAAACCATGGCAGAGGAAGTTACGGCGAGATGACTATTATTAGTGTGGTCTACAAAAGTGGACGGGGAATGTCGGGAATTGTTTCCAGTTAGCTCTTGCTTTCCATTCAAGCGTTGTCTTAAAAAGCTCAGAAGAATTCGACGCGGATAAGAGTTTCCCATTTCAAGGGCATGAGAATCGGTGCTTATTGAACTTGTCAAAGGGCACATTCTTAGCGGGAATGAGAGTTTCTCCGAAGATGGGACAAAGTGATCCTGTGTTTCACCCATTACACTGTTTCCACACTTTTCCACTATGACACGCATGACATTTGTAATATTAAAAAAATGATGATGTAAAAAATACTAACGTAAAAACGTAGAAAATACACTGAGAAACTCACACTTTTTTTGTTCTTAATGACGATTTCCAATCAAAACAATAAACCCCACAATAAAATATGTGACTGTTTCGTCTATCATGTTCTTTCCCCAGAGATAAAACATTAATATCCTCTCATTAAAAAAACCTGATAAATAGTTATCACCTCTGATGATTCATTTACATTTTACACAGAAAAGCGCTGGTACGTTTTTTCTCTCTCTCTCTCAATAAAATGTTATCCTTGCATGGAACACGAGATGACAGTGAGATGAGGCACAGAGACACCACCAACACTCTCACACGAGACTCTCTCGTTCCTGTTGCTGCTTGCTTCAAAGTGAAGATGAAAAGTAAGGGCAGCACGATCTGACCAAGAGCTATAAGTCGTTTGAGGGGCTGAGAGTGATTTCAATGAATGACTGGACCAGTGTCACTGTCACTTACGCAAAAGAATGGGCTAAGAATTATTATTAAGTGGAGTGACTTGAAGAGGCTAATGCTTATACTTGTACTTATTCATCCATCCTCCTGCCTGCTTGCCTGAGAGAAGACGAGGATTCACCTACACCATTATCATACTATTGTACTACAATAATAACTACTGCCTTGCATACAACGGCATACTATAAATTTTTTTTGCCTGCCTTTCTTTTCCTTACTACGGCAACTACCTCTTTAACAAAGCAACATGACATGATGATACGTACGTACCATATAATAAAACGCTTTCAGAGTCAGAGTGTGTGCATGTAAGTATATAGACTAGACATTACCTATGCTGTGGTGTTGTACGTAAATGTACATACCTAGTAGAGGAATCCTAATGGAATACCTATTTAAGATGAGCAACACGTTACATGGTTTCTTTTACACGGCATATTATTATCAATATCATCACGGCAGCCGCGATTCTTCTCCATTATACCCCAAAAACCCAAAACAGAGAAGAAGAAAAAAAGCTTCTCTCCTTCAGAGTTCTCTCTCAGCCGTAGAAGAAACTCTATTAAAGGATCAGTAAAAGGGATATAAGATGTACAGCAGCAGCAGAGCAGAGGGATTCGCTGGTGTTGTTGGTGCTAGTGCTGCTGCTCACACACAACTTACGTCTGCTAGGTACAATTAAGGTGCAGGTAGTTATATCTGTACTCAAAATAGTCTGTTTTACCTGGTTTACCGTCCAGCCGGCTATCAGAGGAAACCTTGGTGAGCACAAATTCGGTTTGAGCTACAGGAGCGAAAGGATGAGGGAGATAATTTTAACTCAAACGGTTTAACAAATATTAATTTCGAAAATGAAGTATTTTTTAAACTATTTCTATTGTTGAATTCGAGACAAAGTTCTAGAACAGCTAAAAGAGGACATGAAAGTTCAAATAGAGTTTACAATATAATAGTAAGGACAAATGATGATTGGTTCAGTTTGCCCCATCGACAAAGCAACGGGAACTGAGCATGTCACATGCTGTCGGTATGAAAGGAAACTGGGATGAAGTTTGTTGTTTTAAAATGATTTTAATGAAAGTGTCCAGCTATTTTAAAACGCTGATTTTTCTTCTGCAGTAGAAACAACTATAAAATAGAATCCCACATTTATTCTCAGAAACGTCGTGAAACTCCATAGACAGTGTTTTCAACGGTTTCTTATTACGGATGAGCCTAAGGTGTGTGCTCTTCTCTTTTTTTCT
Source organism: Callyntrura guangdongensis (assembly GCA_027744295.1). Lineage (NCBI taxonomy): Eukaryota > Metazoa > Arthropoda > Collembola > Entomobryomorpha > Paronellidae > Callyntrura > Callyntrura guangdongensis. The sequence continues at coordinate 4,270 of JAHZNB010005358.1, forward strand.
ATTATCACTGTAATAAAAGTCCATGAGTCCAGAGAGAAGAGAATCGTGTGAAGAGGAGAACGTGTGCGTGTACGGCTGGTAGAAAATGTACAATATGTAAATGCGAGTTTGTAAGTAGGAATAACAAAGACAAGGCTGAAAGTTTAAGTAACCCTATACAACATTTAGCCATTGCCAATAGCCACGTATATATTCTGTCTGCTAACACTTATTTGCTTCCATACTATAACGATTTACTACTGAAGAAAAAAATCTGGGAGAACATTGCTTAGGCTAAAAAATGTATTGTTTTGACCATGCCGTTGCTGCTCATGATGATAAGAAGGATTATGTACCGTATTACCGTGTAAAAAACGAAATAGCTTTGGTAAAAAAGCTTATATAGGCAAAGAAAGACGAACAAAGTAAAGAAAAGATGATTGCATATCTCCCATCTTACAAAACGGAATAATAATGTAGTTAGTAGTTACGTGCGTCTATGTATATACAGATTCGTACGTCTTGTGCGTTATTTTTATGTACGTAGTAACGTAGTATTAGTAGGTGGTGTGGTGGTGTCTGATGTCTACTGTGTAATATGAAGTGGATACACACACGTAAATGAGTAAATAATATCGTGTTGAACAAAAAAATCCTCCTAATTCCTGGTGTATTATTTGTTAGTGATCTTACTGCTCTCCCTCTCTCTCGCGGGTGGCGTTATTGCTCATCTGCTTTTGCCACTTATCCTTTCTTTGTGTGGTAAAGAGTTTTGTCTACAAATGAGGTAGTAATATTATCATCATAATATTACTACATTTCCATGCATGATTTTGCTGGTCCCGGGGGGAAATGAGTAGAGATGAGGAGAAATAGAATGAGATTTTCTTTTTGGGATACGCAAAGGGAGAACGGGAGAAAGAACACCAACGACAACAGCACCACATGACTACCGCTCTCTCTCTCTCTCTCTCTCTCTCTCTCTCTAACATTAGTTCTGGATTCTGTAGTAGTAGCAGTAGTAATGAACGTAAAAGGTAAAATTCACAATGGATATGCACATATTAGAGGTATTGAAGAACCTCAGAAAAATCAAAGATGTGTAGTAATAATAGTTATAATTTATCTCTCTTCGGCGTCTTGGTAAGTGAATAAAAAGTATTAAACAGCGTGCCGAAGTCATTGTCAAATCATACAGTATGCGTAAGTCAAATGTGGAGTATAGAGCTTCTTTTCGGTAATATTTATGTACTTGCTTACTTGTGTATAAATATTCCTAACATAGAAAAACGACAGGGATAAAAATGTTTGCACAAGTAACGCGTAACGTTTGTTCTTTCTAAATCAGAAGAAGGATCATCCTCATCATGCCGAGATACTTGTACTTTTTGTGTATGTATGAATGTAAAAGATTTTTTTCTCTTTCAAAGTTCCTCTCTTTATTCTTTTTTTCTTCTTCATTTCTTCGTCTCCTTCCACTTTGTATTTTAGGTAGGTAGGTAGGCAGGCAGGCATCTCCTTGTTTTTCTTGTTGTGGGTAAAGATTTTGACTGGCCTTTCCAAACCTTGTTTGTCATGATGATTCTAAATTACAATAGGTAACAACAACACGCAGAAGTGTTGCTGCCTGATACCTTTTTGTTGTTTGAAGGTATGAATGCTGGTGGTACTCTGAGCACTGGTGGCTCGGGTGGTGGTAGTGGTGCAACAAGTTGTAATACAATTATACTTACCCAGCAGCACCACAGTTTACCAGTAGTGATGGGGAACAACAGTAGAGAGATATTATTCGTGCGAGAAACTGAAACCCTACCAGAGAACCAGCAGTAGTTGTAGTTGTAATAATGGCACTGATGAAAAAAATAGTCGGAATTCAGTCAGTATATTGAAAAAAATGATGATATTTTTCTGTGTGATGAATTACAGGGGTTTGAGAATAGGGCTGGTGGAAAGGTAACAAAAGTGAATAAAAAGTGTGAGTTGTGAGGGAGCACCCTGTACTCACTGGTTATATCATATTGTGCTTTTGTTGTACAAAGCGAACAAGGAATCATGATGATGATGATAAAGATACTAGAGGAATTTGTTAGAGATAGCTATACCTTTTCTAGCTGATTCTTCCTATCTAATCCTGCTGTTGTAACCTAATTAATCAATCTCATTGTTAATGAGCAATGAAAGACAACATTAAATTAATGAATGGCTTGCTATCTTCACTTACAATGTAATAATGAATACGACCTGATCTGGGTACTATTTTTAAGCGTCATGTATACAGTTCTGCACTGAAATATCTAATATAATTTTTTAGGCACGCATACATGTGTTAGTTTATCAAAACTTTAATACTTAAATCAATTTCCCTGAATATTTAAAAAACACATAATTTCGAGGAAATTTCATACGTTTAAATGTTAAGAAGATTATTAATAGGCTGATGGGATTTTATAATTTGTATTTCAGCAACTCGAAGCTCGGATCGCAAAAATTACTCATTGCGTGGCATGAGTTGCAAAATGAAACAAAGAAGTCAGTTGCTATTTTAGCATCCGTTACTTATGTTGACGTGGCTTGCTAAAAATTATTCAATGAGAATAGGACATTTTACTCATCACCATCCTAATTGGCACCAACGTAAACACATGGCAATGTTCTTAAAATCCTTGCAAAGCCATTATCATCATGTCGGCTGGAGATTCCCACTTTGACGAAAAATCATGAAACAACGCGTCGGCCCAGATCATGTTTTCTCCTTATCCTCTTTAACCAGTAAATAACACTTTGTGAATGCAGCAATAATAAAAAAATATTCTTCAAGGCACTCTGAGTAATGGAATACGGAAACGTTTTCAGCAACATTCACAACATATTGAACATTGTAGTTTCGTCTCAACAAAATTGTTTAAAAACGAAGCCAGAATGAAAATTAAAAAAATGGTGGTACAGGATAATTGAAAATATATTCAAAATCTCAGTCAGTTGTTCAAACACACCGATATTGAAAAAAAGGATGCTTTAAGGTACTTGATGACATATTTGTAGTTCCGTCAGCAAAGACCTGCTCACAATTAGTCTACAAATTGAGCAAATTTTTTTCTCCAAGTCGATCGACAGACTTCAGTATTCAAGTAACCACCTGCACTCTCCATCATTATTTACAACGAGCTATTAGCTTCTTATAGTTTTGCGTGTATATACCTTATAATTTCATTTTACTAATTTTCCTTTGAGAGCGAAAGTGAGCCGCCCGCACTCTGCACAACGTATAATCAAAGTACTGTTTGCAATGCATTGTACTATATAGTACCTTCCTCACAGTCAGACAGCAAATCTAACTAAACCACTTTAACTTGAAAACTACACCGCCACATATATACACACTGCATAACTGCAATTACTGTGTAGTTGCCAGCTTTTGGCATTTGACTGACACTGCAAAACTGCAACTCTAATTGTTTTGCTCCTCTCGCACTCAACACTGGGGCATTACGGTACAAAATATGTACCTTCGTGCAAAAAAAAACATGTAACCAGCGCAAACGTTGTAACTTGTAACTTGACCATGTAGTGCCGTAGTCTGGTTAAAACTGGTATTGTTTCAGCCATCGCGTCATCATCTCACATGAGTTTGAATTTGAAATAAACACACATCATCATTATCATTTGCTTCATCAACAGCAGCGGCAGCATCCTTGTAATTTCCCGATATTAGTCATCATTTACATAAACGCATAAATCGCAACCAGCCGTCTCTACACACGTTTGCAAAATCAGCCACCTCAGCCCTATGAAAGTAGTGCAAATTTTTTGTTTCTTCCCAGCTGCTTTTCAAATTTCACTGCTTAACTTGAATAATAATAATAATTAACATTGTGTCTAATAATTACTTACAACACAGATAATTTACAAAGAAAAGCGATTCCTATTCTACATCAAACAAGACCACTCGACGCGCATATAGTCGTCCTTGTATATAAAATATACAAGGGAGTATTTTGCTGCTACATAACAGCCCACCACCATCCGACTCTCTCTTTTGAACTTGTCGCATTATTATTGCACACGTAAATTCATAAAAAAAGTGGCTGATGATGTGTGTGGTAAAATCCCAATAATGATCATAAGAGCCGTCGTCAACCGTCATCAAAGGTGTCGCTTGCTCACTGTTTATGTTTCCCTGCTGCTCTCCAAAGCTACTGTTGTTGCTCCGTCTCTGCGTGTGTGTGAACTGCATCAATATTATTCGGCTAATAAATTATGTCAAGAAATAAAAGACGACTTGCGCTGTTGTGTGCATAGCAGTAGAACTGGTGGTGCAATAAATAAACCTTTTGTCATCTTTTAATTTCTGGTGTTTACAAGATAATAAATTCCTTACCGTGAGAAAGATGGTCAGTGAGGCTTTTCCATCATTTGACTCTCTGCTTACAAGACAGCATGAATGAAAAAGGAAGGCCTTTTCTCTCTCTCTCTCTCTTTATGCGTGTACAAAAAAGTCGACATAATAATATGTATGCGCACTTAAAGACCTGACGATAGGCCGATGATGATAATAATGATGACCTATGTTAAAGGAACAATAACAACAACAGTAGTAGTGGTGCATATTACACAGAAAAAGCAATAGAGAGCAATAAAATACATATGCTACACGCATGAGGTAGTAAAGTATGGGAGAAAAGTGGGACTACAAGTGTGTGGTGATGGGGACAGTAATTGTACGTATCACTATGCTTATTTTCCGATCAGCAAAAGATGAGACTCTTCCAGAAGAACCACGGGTTTCTCGTCGAGGCGTAGGCAATAAAGCCAGGTTTCTCATTGCGTCATAATGTCCTTCGTTGCCGCATTGTGGGAAATGCACAAGATCTGCTAAAATCAAATATGAAATACAAACTACTCATGGGAAGACTCCTGCTAAAATTGGATGGCGAAAAAAAAATGCTTTTACTTGTAAGTATTTTGACACTACACTTGTTTTCAATTCTACTGACCGAGCCGCGGTTGGCGTTGGAAGGTATAATAAAAAACAAGCGGCATAACAACATGAACGTACTGACTGAAGTAGATGACAGTCGAACTTTGTTGTTTTTGTTCCCTGAAATGAAATTTTTTAGATCCGAATCCGAATACATTTCAGGGAAAACAAATTTCATATTTTTTCCTACCCGAAGAGATTATACAAAACGGGGAATATTCCGCGTGTGATTGTGGAGTGATGTAAACATCATAAATAGAAGTCGGTCGAACAGTAAAATAGGACAGTAAACAGATCGTGACACCAAAAATAGGTAGCGCAAATATTTTTTTCAAATCGTTTTTTTTTCTTCTCAAGGTACACTAAAGCACTATGAAATTCATTCCGGAAACCAGTTAAGCGTTTATCGTTATGACAACAAGAAATTTACTATGAATTTTGACCCACAATGCTCTCGGCAAGAGTTAACTAATGAAACTCAAGGAACTTGGTCTAACTACATAAGCTCCTATATGTATTATGTGTCAGTGCACCAAATTTAAGACCTATCGTTGACCTCAAATTTTAATTCTCTCTGTATCCCTACACCTAGTTAATAGTCCTAAAAGCGCAAAACCTTCTAAAAGTGCTACCTATTGGTAAGGAGTGCAAAACCAAATGTCAGACGCAAAATCTCAAATTTCATAAAAATCGAATAGATTGAAATTTTCCAAACATGAAATATAAGTAATACGGGTACGGAATTAGGAAAATTGTTGGAGAATTTTTATTTCTCATTTGCGGCATCACAAGGACTGTCTGCTTTGCCACTGGAGTTGAATGAGTTGGTAGTATTCATATGGATTAGTTGGAATTTTTTCAAAGACATAATAATAAACTGAGTTCGGTACCTTGGTACTTAATTCAGTTCATTAAAAAAAGATGTTAATAACAATAGTAATAAACTATGGTAAACTGTAAAATAGGACCAGACATCCATTATTATGTACATTATGTACATTGGTCCACCAATTTGGGTCAAATTTTGCAAATCGTTATAACTTCCTATTGTCTATCTATATGTGGATTAAAATATATTGGTCATGCATTGATTTTAAAAGTGACCCCCGGTTGACCCCAGAACCCCCGGTTGACCCCAGGGGGTTGACCAATTCACCCGAGCTATTTACCATACCTATCGATTGGCGAAAACAGAATTTTAAAATTTCTTTTCCTTTTCTGAGTTATCGTGTTTACGGCCGGATACGATTGACGATGGAGGAATCTTATATAGTACCAGAGGTCTGGTCCTAAATAATCATACACATACCCACGGAAGGAAAAAGTAAAAGCGTGAACGATGAATGACGGTAGACGATGTCTAGAAAGCTTCATCTCTTGAGATTAGCTAATAAGTCTGCTATGTCGATTATATCAATATTACAAACAACACATTAAGACTTGTGTTCCAGCAGAAATATTATGAAGGTTACATATCAGACAAAATGATCAAAAAAATTACAAAAGATTGTGTAGACAGACATCTAATTACACAGACTCTCTTATGCTCTCTCCATGTACGTTGTACACGCAAATTGGTGGCACTAGTTCTGCATAAAACTTGATTATTTAAAAAAATTAAAAAATCTTACACAGAAATTTTGATGTTGTATCAATTCGCTGACAAAAGTTTCACTCAAGTCATTATATAGCAGTACCATACAATTTTATTAATCGACTTTAATCGTGACGTAACCATGCCAGTGATAAATCAAAGGATTATGAAATTAATATTGGATTACATTTCTGTATCTCAAGGGCCTGCTGTTCTCCCTTGTAGCAATGATGACAGATGACAGTACACTTGAACTGGCGGACGAATGTACAGACTGTATGACATGCAATAGAAGCACAAATTTCGCTACCTGATTTGCAATTTTATTCGGTACATTGACTTACTTTGTAATTTCAATGCGCGAGTACATAATGTGCAATTTGTTATCTCCTGTTACATGGAATGATGCTGAAAAGATGGAAAATGAGTTTATTTTGGTATGCTGCTACATTCGTATCATAACCATCAAAGGTTTTTATTAAAAGCAAATTTCAAACCTTACGAATATACTGTCCTTTAGCATTTCACCAGTCTTCCATCAACTATATTGCTACTAATCACAAACAACGCTGATCTTACTTTCTAGTTGATACTGCAGTCTAGGCATCGTAATTTGATAACGTGTACGTGTACCATTTCAAAAGGTATGTTTTAAATCAGAGATAATGCGGCAATGAAGATGCCTCAGTTCAGAGGCATTATTGGTAAGGATAAAGATGAAACCAATGTCATTAATTTCTCCTTTTCTTCAATTTCCTTTCCCTGTCTCCCAGCCTTATCATAATATTACAATCTTACTAGAAAAATACATTACTGAATCACGCCCTTCCAAGGTTATTTATTTACATTGGCAGATACTTTTTTGGTAAAAAGGAAACTACATTTTTTCCATAATATCTTCATTACTTCATCTAGAACTCAGTATGCTATGTGGTCTGGTGGTGATAATGTGCATGGCAGTTTGTTAGTGGTCACCACATCAGATTCCGTTTCTTACTAATTTGAATAGTGTTTACCTTTGCAGATGCATAAAGTACAGCTAAAATGTGCAACGAGATGGGAAAGCACAGTGGAGCAAATTTTTCTGTCTGTTCAGGGACAGGAATCTCGTCCGTGACATACAGTTACGATTGTAATTTGCTACTAAAATAAAATTATTACGTGTGACATATATTATAATATTGACTTGCAACATACATAAAAATACATGCAAATCTCTCTGTTGAGTTGCACCAAATTATAATTATTTATTGCCCACTGAAGCAAAATGTATTATGAAAGGACAAACTAACATTAGAGGAAATATTCATCATTCTTGCAGGAAACAAGGAATACTACGTTATTTGATACTAAACTTTGTCAACGAAAGAGTGGGATTTAATTCTTTGTAGGTTTGCTAATGAAAGAGACTGCATATTGATCATCACCCAGCGTAATCTTTTATTCATTGTTAGATATATAATACCTACCCATTTTTAGCTGTTTTTTGTTAGTCTACCATACGCTATTTCGGAAGTTATTATTATTATTATTATACAATTAGGTTCGACATGGACTGGACTTCACTCTTGTGTTGTATGTGTTCTTACGTCACATAAGTTTAATTGTTATATTGTCGTGTTCATAAATTATAAAGTAAAAATGAGTTGCACAACACAGTAGATAGATGGCCCTGTACTGCTTTATCTTGCTCAATTCTTCTTCAAAAGGTTTGCGTTTGCGGCCTGCTGTGTCGTGCATTATGGATGAGCAGTGCGCATGCCTTTTTCTCACAAATTCCATAATACCGACCCCTTCTAGAATTTACTGTACTAAGAAACTGTCTTTGAGTTTAATACTTGTGTTGCTACAAAATCGTGCCGACAGATGTCCAAGTTAATAACGCCGCTTATCGTATTCATAATTTAACTCTCCTCCGTATGCATGTACGCTACCCAATACTGTGTTTGTTGAATCTCTAATACTCAACAGTGACATTATACACTAGTTCTAAACATGGTCCATTGCTTCTATAAAACCCATGTCGCTGATAACTTTGTGCATGATTTCTTCAAATTCTTATACGTTCTTAATGTTCAAGTACAGCTATACAGTGGTGAAACAATTTATGCAATTCTATCTTAATCTTAACAAAAAGCCGAACACCTACAAAATTTGCATCATTATTGTCAACAAAGAATTTTTTTCAAAGAATTATCAAAATTCTTTCATTACGCGTTCTACAATGTTTTGAATCTCCTTTGACAAACAATGTCAGTGGGCCACATCATAAGTACTTAACTTACCATAATTATTTGCATACCTATTTGTAATATTAAAGTCATAATGCTCTACATTTTGCGGTGTACTTCCAGTATTAAAAAACAAAACCCCTGCGTGAAAGTGTTTAAAGCACACTTCAAAATACATAAACTCGTGCATTTTGACCATACAAGCGGCATAATATCATGTATTATATACTGGACAAAAAAGACACACATTTTTACTGCTAGTGCTGCACATTGTTGCATGAGCGTATCCATGGTTCTTCCTTCATCGGTATTCCATTTCATCATCAACATAGAGGCATAATACGAACGAAGACGATACTCATCAAGGTAACAATGCGTTTACAGCTGGTAGTGGTTTAATGCTAAAGTAGGTGGTATTCTTAACTTTATGATGATGGTTGGTTCTTCGCTGTTCAATTGCACACATGATTTTTTTGTTCATCATCATCATCAACTCCATCGTACATCTCTATACAACAATATGCATTTTCGTGTTGGTTGCGATGGTCTCCTTTCTGTTCGTACACATGCCACATTCTTGCTAGAAAAAAGGACGCAGCAACAGGTAAATTTACCTAATGCTTCATTTTGTGCATTGTTCCTCTTGTGGTTGGTTGAAAATGACTGGTTTTTTACCTGTCTACATATGCCGAAGCCAAGTTGTCGTGATTGGTTCATTGAGTATTCCCATGTCTAGTGATGGGTGCGGCATCTCACAACAACCTATTTCTTTCATGTATGAAATGAAATGATGAATGTATGTAAGTAATTCGTTTGCATAATATAAATGCCATGCTATTTGATCTGTTAAATTAACTGAAATTTGGGGTCGACAAATAAGAATAAACAAAACATTTATTTCACAGGCGCACATAACTAGTTTTATTCTATACTTCTTCAAGGGAGACTCCGGCTTTATGCAGTAAACGGTTACTCAGTCCCTATACCTGTAGAGTAGACCTCTATTGCTGATGTGATTTGTGCACTCAAAATCTGTAAATGGGAGCAAGTAGAATGAATGAATGAAACAGAAAGTAAAAAATGCCCATTGTTATAGATCAGAGATTGGCTAATATGTTAAACATGCTGCATCTAGATAAAGTTAAATTCAGTTAAAAGTAAAAAAAGTAACGAATTTTTTCCATATGAAATGAAGTTTTTGCATAGAAAATGCAAGATAAACATATTACATGATTGATCACATTTACCGTATAACGGATATCCTTCAAAAATGGGGTAGTAGTAGTATGTCGACTGGGTTTGCAGTTTAATGATGAATTTTAAGACTAGAGCGTGAGTCGAGTGTTCGATCTAGTCATGGTCAAATAAATCATGAAAATA
>JAHZNB010005359.1:0-11700 GCA_027744295.1 Callyntrura guangdongensis
TTACTTAACATTACAGGATAGGCCTATCCCCCCCTTGTCCCCCCTGTTCCTACAGCCCTGTATTTATGTATATGTATATATGTGTATGTGCGAGTGCGAGTGAATGACTGTGTTCTACTTCCACCTCCTGTTCTCCCACCACATGCTATGATGGTTTATCATCGGTACAACTAGTAAAATTGTAGTGGTGGTAAGTGGTATGTCGCACAGGAAGAGAGCGAAAAAAGTTTGAGTTCTTTCCGTCTCCCCCTCCCTCTCTCTCTCTCTCTGTCTCCCTGCAGTTGTTATTATTATCTGGAATGATGGAAATGAAAAAGAAAGTAATAAGAAAGTTGTTTCGTTTTGTTCGATGTGCTGTTCCAAGGAGAAAATAACTTTTTTGTTCTCGCTCGACGACACCATCCTCACGAAAGACCTGCCGATGCCACATGCGATTTGCGGTGATTCTTTCGTGTTGGAAAATTGGAAATAAACCCCATTGAAAAAATATATATACCAATAATAGTGGAATACGTTGAGTCAGATTTGTTTTGTGGATAGTGAAACAAAATTGGATGAAAATAGTTGATGACCGTATATTGGTGGGACACACGGTGTATAGAGTTTGGAAGGAGGTTGGAATTTTGCCTCTTTTGCTGTTTTGATGTTGGCTGTTTGTGGTGATATCCAATGACGGTACCACTGCTGCTGCTGCGGGTTTTATCCAAGGTACCAGCTAAAATCACAGCAAGCCAAAAAGGAAAAGTTTTCTTCAGTTCAAGCGCGTTACACATACACAATAACGGAGGGAAATGAAGATGATGACGACGATGTTGAGAAGGATGGCCTGATGGAATGAAAAGTAGTTTTGGTACTGCCATTGAATAAGAGTTTGTCAAGTCAACATGTCAACATGAACATCATACACACACACACGACATTTCTCTCTTTTTACATTGTTTGTAACGGATCTTTACATCCGGGGCAAACTAGCTGTGTGCATGTACTACACAACGTTGGAGTTGGGTGATCAAGAGAAAGCTGGCAAAGCTAATTCTTCTGGGGAAATTTGAAAAGAGACAGGGGAAAACAGCAGCAAAACATTTTGAACGACACGGTGTTGATGATGGTGATGACGATGACGATGGTCTTATTGATAGTTGTTTATGCCATCAGCCGCAGAAACGTAAGACTACTTTTAGTATTTACTTGTATATTACTGTTGTAAAACTATTCGTCAGGAGAACGAAAAACTTTTTCTCGGCAAAAAGTCCATCTCATCTCCCTCTCGAAAATTCCGCAGTTAGCAAAGTCAGGCAGCCGCATAGTCATTTTTGTTTTTCAACTTACAAACTCATCGTCGTCGTAATCATCATTCCTTGTTTGTTGTACGAGGAAAATAGTGCCTTTGCACATTCATACTTGCTGACATATTTTATGAACTTGGTGTATAATATTATGATGGTGTACTATTTATACTGTATGTGTGCGGTCGTTATACTTGTCCCTAGTTTCCGGTTTTAGGACACTCACTTCATCATCCGTCCAAAAATATGGGAGAACATAAATCAAAATGGGTTGCCTACTTTGGCTCTGCCAGACAGTCATCAACTACGTAGACGACGACTATCACCACGACAAACAAGAAATGAAAAGCACACGACGAGACGATCGAGATAGGGAGAGGTGGTAGTCGCAAAGCCAAAGAATACAAAAAAATATATTATGCGAGAGGAAAATGGAGAGAACGAGTTAGAGAGACGGAGGGAGGAAAGCGGGACAAAATATGCAGGCTTTTCAAACGACACCAAAAACTACAGAAATGACTAGATGATAACTTTTTTTCTTACTTTATATCCACTTTACATTTTTGTGAGTCCTTACGTGCGCGCCTCAGTCCTGTTTTCCATGCGCTGTTTAAATAGCACTTGTGTGAAAAATGAAAATGAATTCACAAAATTCTTGGACACACCAAAATAGAAGAGAAAACGTAGGAAGGAAAATGCGGAGAGATTGGCAATAGATACGCTCAAAAGTACATGCATAACTACCCAAAAAAGTTTATTTTTTGTCTGGGAACAAATATATCCATTCGTGGATTTTTTGTCTCACTCCAGGGAAAAGTCACGGATGGAAAAATGTACATATATCCTCCATCTTATTGCATTCCTCTTCCATGATTAAATACGAGTACGTTGAGGGAACAAAAGCGACTACGAGCGTGTAGTATGTAAGCACACATGTGTGTCAATACGACGAATTTCTTGCGATATGCTTGTTGAAGTAGGTATCCACTTTCTTTCTTTTTTTGTCTCGCCGTCTGTGTCTATTCCCTTCAAAATGGTGTGTGCTGTACATAGGTACTTGAGTAGTAGTGGTAGTTGTTCGGAGCATCCATATAATTTTGCATTTTGGCACCCGCGGCTATTATCCTGAATAAATGCTTTCTTGTGAGAAGACTACATTATATAAGCCATCCTCCGTACCACAACTCGTCGCTCTTATTATTCTCCCTTTTTTCTCCGAACTCCCGATCTGGTGTTTCCAGTTTTTTGGCTCCTTTCACCCGTGGCTGTTTTCTGGGGCTGCTTTTTTGGCTGATGGGGAAAGTAGATAGAAAAGTAGGAGTAAAAGAGTAAGTACTTTCTTTAAGCTGCTTGGGCTGACTGGCTTGTCGTCGTGGACCGAACAAAACTGGAGACAACGGCAAAACGTCTTTGTGTGCTTATTGTGCAAATGTGTGGGTATGTGTAAGGACAAGGGAGGAGGGAGGACATCCAAAAAACTGGGGAGAATAAAGCAGGAAAGAAAAAGAGACACCCAGACGACGGACTGTCATCATGTGTGAAGAAAAAACGGGGGAAATGAAGAAAAAAAAGATAGAGTCTCAGTGGTGTAGAATCATATTGATCATGTTGAAGGAGAAAAAAGTACAGAAAAAAAGACGCTGATGATCAGGACAATGATGACAATGGCTTTGCTTTCGTGACTGAAAACGAGAACGACGATTTACGGGAAAGTCAATGTGTGTGCTTGGAAAATCCCCTTTTTATGGTTCTCCTTCCTCTTCCACAAAAAAAGAAGTGTAAAAAATATGTTCACCAGCTCAGAGAGAGGAAAGGAATGACGTGTATATATAAGCTTTACTTCTCGGTGTAGTTATAAATCCAGAGTCTGGGGTCCCTCATTTTACGGGAAAAGTTTTTGTCATTTTCGCTCACCAGTTACCAAAACTTGATATTATTATTATTCATCCAACTTGTTCAGTTACTACATGTAAGGTTATTATTACTGCTCTGCTCATCGGCTATTTCCTTTCTATGACGCTCATCGGGGTCCAAGGATGCCTGACTGTGAAGAGGATTCACTACTCACGTGGGTAAAACAACATAAAATCTTGTCCAATGCCATGAGTATGATCACCCGTAATCAAGTTTAAAATATTCCTGGCGCACCATAATACAAAATGAAATCAGCTCAGACATGTCAGATTGGTAGTCTACGGAAAAAATGTATAAAGGAATAAAAAAATCCTGACTCGCATAAAGTCAGGAAATCAAAAAGCAATCTTCTCGAAAAGCATGGAATGTCACTGCTTCTTTACGTCTGTCTTCAATATGGCTTAGCAGCATAACAGCAGCAAAGCAAAGCCAACAAAGAAAAAAGTGTTCCGTTGTTTGTTTGCAATGGCAAGAGGCAGAGCAGTAATGCATATACATGCTTTGCATGCCTATGAGGAACGAACGGAATGCCTTGTAATAGAATCAAACGATGTATGAATACAGTGTGTATCACAGTGCCCCAGATACAAGGCGGTATTCTCTGGTGAAAGTGTATGTTATTGTATGGGCGGAAGTGAAAGTAAACCAATTGCACAGTGCAGTTGGTAATGCGTAGCAAGCAGGAAAAGTAATATAACAATAGAGCTTTGTGGAATCAAATGTACATATGTTTATGTTTATACAATTTATATCTGTGTTTGAAAATGATGATATGTACTGCAACCAACTGTATTAAAATGTGTGTAGATTTGCGTCTTGTTCGTAAAAGTCTGGGATTTCTATAAATAAACACCTTGTTTTATTTTATTGCATTGAATTACGACTTTTACGACTTTGTTTTCTTTATTAGAGTAAAGTAAAATCTCAATGTACAAATTGTAACCACTTCCAGGCACAACAACCAACAACGTAAGTGTTTTCAGGAATTTTTAATTAATTTTTTAATATTTATTTTTATTTAGTTGAGTTGTGTCTTCGTCTTCCTTGAAATACATAGAAGTGTGTACATAAATATTTGTCTGAATGGTTGTTTATTGTTGGTTTTCCTAATTTGTCTGAATTAATTTTAAATGTGATTGTATCTAAATGAAACCGTAAGTTCAAGGTAGTTATCAGTTATCATTGTGTTGCATACGTTTTTGGTGAACGTTTAATTTGTTGACGCTATTTATTAGATGTCGCTTCAGGTAAGAGTTGCTAGTTTCGTAATAACGTAAAATATGGTTCCATCTTGAGCGTTTATTATTGTGTTGGCTGACGTAGTTTGCTTTTTAAATACTAATAAATTATGCTTGCCTCATTTTTGATGCTGTATCATGTTTATGGGCCCACCTCATCTCTAGAAGTAACTAGCAGTGTTTCCATATTTATACTTTTCATAGGTGCGAGCAAGATTGGTGGAGGTAGCGCAGTTGACACTCTCATCGAGTTCATTAAATCAAATCGTTTAAAACCAACTAATGGTTATGCTACTAGAGAAGGAGAGCCGACAAGGAATAATGATTATCAAGTAAAAACTCACCATCAGCACGGCAGGTAGCCTGGATTTTGCTGGACTCTAATATCTACACTGGTGTTGGTGCTTCGGGGCGTTTGTGTCCTGTTTTGTGGAGATTGGTGATAATATCTTGGTGTGAAATATTTTATCAGCATGCTATCCAAAGGGGCGATCCGTCAGCTATATCTTTTAAAACGGTCAAATGCCGGGGAACATGCTTATTATCTTCGCTGCTACTGTAAAAACGCTTCTGATTATAACTTAATTACTAAAGACTCATCTTATAGACGTTTATTCAGCAATGAAGCGTTTCAACGTTATCTTCCAGTGTCATCTTTATTCACACGTGTACGTAATTTGTTGCTCGATAAATGTTAGGTTAATAGAGTTTTAACGGGTATTTATTTGCTTAATGAGACACGGAAGGGTGGTTGGGGTGGTTTCTTCATTGCCAGTAGAAGAATCTTAATGGCTAATAATGTAGGTGGAGACGAGACAGTTGGTGTTGAGGTATCATTCTTCAAATCAAAGCGTCGTCTTCACTTGGTTTGAAAGAGTGAACCGACCAAATATGCCATGTCCTAATGCTAAGAAATGCAGACAGATAGTTGGTGCATTAGAATGATAATGCCTTTTTAAAGCAAAATTAAAACTAATGCTATTTTTTTTATGAATACATGAATTTTTAATAAGTTGGCATTTTCTGCGTAGTTGTTGATATTATTATTGAGTTTGAAATTGAAAACGTATTCGAAAGAAATAGAGGTGACCGCATTATAATGAAAATGCTGAAGTAACAGGTATGAAATGTGAACTAAATATTATCGTGCTCAATAATACGTGTAGATGGACATTTAGTGTACTTGAGTACACGTGTGACATGTGCAAACAATTAGCGCCCGTTATATTCGTTTTATGTGTTTTAATAGCATACCTACCTCACACTAGTCACACTACACTAAAGTATCAATATGTATTGAACATTTCATTTTTTCCTGCCACCGGTGATTCGATTCACTTTGAAATAACGAAAAAACATTAGCACTATTAGCAGTATTAACTTTGGACTTATTGTCTATAAAGCAAGTTTGTTGAAAATGAGTATCGAAATTCGAGTACATGCACCTGATGATCAGGATGCTTTGGTGGGGATTTACCAAATTTTTTGACTTAATTGTTAACATAGATCAGATTTGTAGGTAAACACTAATTGATGGTGAGCGAGGATTTAATGAAATGGCATATTTTTATTTTATTTTTTTTCTTTGTTTCATAATAGGAGCCAGATTTATCTGCTTCAAGATGTTTTTCTTCATCCTCGAAGAGCAAAGACCAGACGACTAGTGATATAGTAAAAGAATTCCAGGCTGCTGCTTTTCAGTCATCAGTTGAAGGCGCCAGGTATATATCGCAAAATTAAACCTTCTTAAAAAGTTGCTAATTCTTTTTAAATGCATTTACACTTTGATTACAAGGCACTTCGCATTCGTGTAGTAGGAACATCGTGAGTTTTTAATAAATTATATATAAGATATAATAGATGTTATAGATGTTTTATCTTAAATGTAGCTCGGTGCGGCGAATCGTGTAAACTATAGATGGTTGATTACATGATTACATGGGCCATGCCCGTTTTAAAATCTGCGTAAAATAAACTTAACAAACGAGTGCAAATTAAGAACTAATTATCACGTCGCTTCACGCGCGTTCCACCATCATGAAGGGAGAAAAACTTAAGCAAAACCTTTCAAGCAATACCAAGAACGAAAATCATCATCGTAATCACAAACCTCTCAAAAGAGTCAACAGTGTATATGCCGCATTGAATTCATTGGGCGCATCGGTCCACACAATTTGTGAGAATTTAATCCATATTGGTAGGAACCGTAGCTCTCAATCTTTGAGTGACCTTCACCTGGCTAGTAGTCCGCCAAATCACGGCGAATTGTGTACCTCGTTACCAGCAGACCCGGGAGGATGTCATTTACATGTTGTCTCAGTATCCGAGGAAAACTTACTTAAAAATACTTATCAGTATATGCCAGAGGACTTATCAGAAGAACCATTATCGATTTCTGATAACGATAACATGGAAGTTCATTGGCAGGATTCTGTCTCTATACCAAGTAGTGATGAGCAATCAGCTCCCACGATACCTAAAAGGAAACACAGTCAAACTCCGTCAAAATCCTGTGAAAAGAATGACCATGAGATTATGACTTCAAAATGGATAGAGTCTGTCACAGAGGACATGGAAGCACTACAAACTCCTCAAAGTAGTGGAGTGGGGGAATCGATTGATGATGACAGTAGTGCAAAGGAATCCACCGTGGAAAGAAAACCGAAGCAAAAGGCACTTCGAAAAACGATTTCATTTCAGACAGCTGAGAGCGATGAGGATGATGATGACGGGGAAGATAGTGATGAGAGTGTTGCTGCTAGAATTAGATATCTTCGAACTGCTCGAAAAAATTCAATGGCCCCACATAAAGCCTTTATTCGAGCCAGTCGAGCTAATGTGGAACCGCAGTGAGTACATTTGCAGTAGGGGAGCAATAGTACGCGAATGCGGCAGAATGATGAGAGTGGATTTGTGACTCAGAGTGACTTTTTTAAAACCTGAATTTAAATTGTTTGTAAATTTCAGAGATCCTCATCAAATTCATCGCAATGTGGACGATCTTCTGTTCGATATGTTCCTGGAGAAGGACGAAGAGGTGGCACTGGTGGGAAACTTCCTGGCCGTAAGTTTATTTAAATAGTAAATAAACTTCTATTTTAGTATTCCGAATTTTTAAATGTCACTTGTGTCACTTGACTAAAGGTTGAATTTACTTTCAGGCACTGGAACGAACTGGCCTGCGTAGAAGTGACCCACGCTTGGTGGAACTCTTTGAGAACTTGAAACAAGTTCACCGGGAGATAGAAACTCAATTTCCAAAGAAGACCATTGGTTCGATCGAAACGTTGAGGTTAAACAGGGCGGATTTCAAGAAAGTTATCGCTGACAATATCGTTTTGATTTCTAGAGCGTTTCGTAAACAGTTTGTCAGTAAGTCGACGTACTAATAACCAACAACGCAACGAACGAAATAAAAACATTTTAATGTCGTTATTTCGATTTTAAGTTTCAATAACAAAATTTTGTAAATTTCCTAGTTCCGGAATTCCAGCATTTCTGTAAGCACATTGAAGAAATGTACGAAAAGTGCAAGACGGTTACTAGTGGCAAACAGGCCTCTTATATTCCTCAATTGGCTAGAGTTAACGCAAACTACTGGGGTGTTTCTATTTGTACAATCGATGGTCAAAGGCACTCCATTGGAGATACAAATATTCCATTCACACTACAATCATGTTCCAAGCCCCTAACGTATGCAATTGCTTTAAATGAACTGGGAGAGGAAACTGTCCATCAATATGTGGGCCAGGAACCAAGTGGACGGATGTTTAATGAATTGGTTTTGGATTACAACAGTGAGTGCATGCGTATTAATTTGTACGTATATTTCACGTACGTATGTATACGAGAGGTATAGGTAATATAAATATATTTTGTTTACGTTCTTAGAGAAGCCACACAATCCTATGGTCAATGCAGGTGCCATCATTGTCATTTCCCTTTTGAAAACGATGGTTCGACCCGAATTAACTCTTGCGGAAAAGTTTGATTACACATTGCAGTATTTCAAGGTATGTCATCAATAAACAAAATGTGATGTAAAACATGTCTTTCTTATATCATCTATTTCTATTTTCGTGTGGATTGCAGCGCCCAGTTTAATATACATTAACATAGTATGATTAGTATAAGGACAAGTGTATCAGATCTTATAATTTTTTTTCTCTTGTGTCAGGAACTTGTTGAAGTTTTTAATTTTCACAAATACGATAATCTTCGTCATGCTTCTCACAAAATTGATCCACGCCGACACCGTTATGAGACAAAAGGGCTCAACATTGTCAACCTTCTGTTTGCTGCAGCGTCGGGTGACGTTACTTCCATGAGGAGACTTCACCTTTCCGGAATGGACATGAGTGCCATGGATTACGATGGAAGAACAGCTCTTCATTTAGCTGCTGCAGAGGGTCATCTGGAATGTGTAGAGTACTTGCTTCAACAATGTAAGATATCTCACACACCAAAAGATCGGTAAGTTCATAAGTTTACCTAATGCACATCCTAGTGAGCACTTCAAGTACTGCTACTAAAGAGACCAATCTTTGTTTTCCTTTGTAGTTGGGGACACTTGCCTTTAGATGATGCAGGAAAATTTGGACACGAAAATGTGGCGGAGTTCCTACGTAAATGGGACGAGGAACAAGGATCATTTTCAGCACAATCTTAACCATTGTTCGTTTTTTATCAATCAAAAACACGTGTCGTAATTCAGGCATATCCCATGTAGTAGTCGATTTCCGGAATAATGTCTTCGCAATAATCTAGTAAGAAAAAATTATTTAGAACTGAATTTAACAAAATGTTCTACCACAATTACTTATTATACATTTCCGTTTTTCCTATGTTTTCCTGTGTTTAGTGGGTGCTTGTATGTACTTAATATTCTAGTCAGTAAATACACATTTACATTTAATTGAATAAGGATAATTTATCTAAGATAATAAATAATAATATGTGGTGTTGTGTATATTATTTTATTCAACAGATCAGATTATAATCTTATCTTTGACAAGGACAATAAATGATTTGTGTGTTACGCGTGTAAATGATGATATCTGTAATGTTGAGTACATATATAAATGTATATGTTTCAAAAAGTTTAATGAACATCTAATTAAAGTTTATTTATTGTGACCACTCTAACGAACTTCTCTGTTGCGTTTATTACAAACTCACTTTCGACTTCACTTGGAGTTGGAGGTGAACTTGTTTTTAACATTACAAACATTGAAATTTACTCATACCCCTCAAAAATACTCTGTGATTCTGATTAGTACACAGAAAACGTTAACATTATTTTTGTATACTCAAGTTAGCGTTTCTTTACTCTTCACAAGGACTCTGTAATATTTTTGGCCTTTTACTTTTATAAGAAAAAAACATTTTGTTTTTTTGCACCCAAGGTCCACCACCACTAGGTATTGTTAACAGAAGGTTACTATGTTTTTTGAATGTTGTTGATGAAAGTGAATATTATGATGATAGTTCACATTTTAAGAATGAAGTCTATCGTAGAAAAAATATTAAAGGCACCCTCCCACCGTGTACCATGGTCATCTTGTACCAGAAGGAAAAGAAAAAAGGATACATTGTGTGCAGATGTGTTAAGGAAAAATCCGAAAGCCTTTTATGAAGGTAACAAATTCTCTTTTAACTCTTTCATCTTTTCTTGTTAAGTAGTAAAGCAGTGAAAAAAGTGGTTGTTTGGAAAAAGTAAAATTTTTACAGGGTTGCCTGCCACATAACGAAAATGGACAATAGATTTTTTGTACGTTTCACAGCTACTTTACAGACAAACTTTTTTTCCATCTTCAACCCTTTTTTCGTCTCAAGGATATTACATAGGATTGGTTTTAGAAAAGTGGATTTTGAGGAAAAATCTTGTACAAGCTTTTATTACGCACAGACAGGCAGATCTATTGTCTGCATACATTGCACACAATAAATGCTAAGTAGTAGTATAGTACTTAGTACATATGCATCTCTCTACTGTGCAATGTAACACGATTCCATTTTTCTTGTTTATTCTTGAAAGTGTGGAAAAATAGTTTTTAAACGTCTTGAGAGCAAGTGAGAAGATGGAAGAGAAGGGGATTTTTCAGTAGCATTTTTATGCAAAGTGAAACTTGTCTGTGAACAATCCTCGCAATGAAGGACAATGGACAAGCCCAAAAATGTCCATTGGCAATACATCCTCATTTTAACACAACATAACAGTATGCAAGTAAATGGATCAGTTTTTATTCTTGCAGAGAAGAATTGTCCAGCATATAAATTGCGTCGAGGAATTTGAGCTCTTTAAGGTTTTGGGAGACGAAAACGACATCGGGAGAGATTTTTGGGTGCGATATCTGCCACATAAGTAATGTAAATTGAATACAAGTATTCGCCACATTCGCCATTGAAGTAAAAGAAGGGTCAGACAGAACAAGAGAGCTGTGTCTTCTCTTTTACATGTTTCTTTAAATCAAGGGAAAAATCTAAATCTAATTTTTATTAACCGCGTACCGGACAATAATGGTGATAATAATAATGACACATAATATTATGTAATAGGACATAACCGTTTTCCCTTTTAAAAACGTTTATACCATCAGACCAAAGTTGAAAGTTACATTTATTTTTTGAGACTGCACAGCAAGCATTAATAATCATTGTATTAAATATTTTGGACAATGTCTGAACAACAATGATTTTTGACGGATATGACGGACAGGAAAGCCCAGGAAGAGTAGATGGCCTTAATAAACTGAAGGAATTGTCCGTCATTTTTCTTCATAAAATGTTGAAATGATACATATTGTTATTAGGAAACGCGTGCTGGGAAACACAAAGATATTAACAATGTTGTCAGTATTTTTTGTGCTAGCGGATTCATGTGGTTTTTAAAATGTAATCTGTTGTAATCCTCTTCTCAAGCTGGCAATCATTTTCATTCATTCATTTTTTGTAGAAAGAAAATAAAAATTGATGACAATCTTGTCTCCCCTCTCCAAAATAAACGCCAGATATGCAAAGAACAACCACCGAACATGATTCAACTGATCTTCAATATGACGAGAATTGAAATAACTTGAATGTTCTAGACCAACATGGGGACTAGTGTACAAATATGTTCATATTTTATGATGAGCGTTTGTAGCTCATAACTCGGCGCAGGCTTCAGTGGGCACTCGGGACCACAACTTAAATGGCTGTTTGTCAACATACGTTTATTTATGACTAACATTAGAATTACAATGGGAAAGATGCAAAGTAGC
>JAHZNB010005360.1:0-12760 GCA_027744295.1 Callyntrura guangdongensis
AAATAAAATGAATGGAATGATAAACGAAACATTGTTCGGAAAGGAATTCCAACCTGCACAATAATATCCAACTTTCCTGTGGCATGATTCTTTGTACCATAGTATTACAAACAAATAATTTCGTATCAACACACCTTTCCAACTGTTTATTGCTATGTAAAGCCTCTCAATTATGCAGTTTATTTGAAAAAGTAAAAAGTTATAAAGACAGACATCCGAACAGGCAGACTCAAATATACCTAGCCCCTCAGTTAGATAGTAAAAGCCAACTTGTAAATACTTATAAAATTTATCTTTAAAGCAAGTCCCTTATAGTTCTATCATCAGACACGCTGCTGGAAGCTCTAAATAAGGAATCTTTTAGTACCTCACTTTCTCTACATATAATAACGTTATTGGTCGTAATCCCTGTTTTCACGTCACGTCACGTCTACAGTTCGCAGTAACTACATCTCACGAAGATATGACATGCTCTACTTATGGTAGTAATATATGAATATAAAAAAGTGAAAGTATTTGTGCGTAGATTCTCATGTTAGGAACGAATCACATTAAAGTAATAGCAGTATTATCATCATTAATGCAAGCAAAGATCTTAGACTTCACGGTTAGGGGATCATATTAAGCTGTAAGCAATAATTTGTAGACATAACAGTAAGAATTAAAAAAGCTATAACGTAAGAGTATTTGACAAAACACGTTGTTCTCGTTTTCATTTCCGTTTTATCCAGAAAGTATTTTATAATTTACGACAATCAAGCTTCCGCTCGGATCCAAGTCCAACAAGATGTATTTGCAGTCTTACTAGTACTATATCTACTTTACAATGAAATGCAATAAATATACAAGATGCTTACCAGCAGAAAGCAGTGAAATTATTTCGAATGTTCCGTCTGAGCCCATCAATGAATTGACGGGAACAATCGTCCCAGTACGGTGAAAGTTGTTTGTAGCACTCCTTGTGCTTGAGATAGTCGGCTCGAAATTTGGTATCTTTGCATAGAAAACTATACATCTCATGTGCTCCTGTTATAGATGCTCTCACGACTTGTCTTTGGTTCTTAGGTAAACAGTTCTTTGCCCAACTGTCGAAACAGTTTATTCCGGAGTCGTAAATTCTGAAATGTCGTAAAAATAAGGGGAATTATTACTACAAGTTATCTCAACATATCAATGCGATGCCTAGTTCAGAAAAAATGACACATAAGTTGGACATGCTGCCGATGTTTTTCATTGTCTGCTGACAACATTAAGGTAATTGTTAATGATTCTGACAACAATCTTTCGTTTTCGTTTTTCTTTTCATTGACCATTTCATCTTTATATTTCCGTGTGCATTAAGTACTATTTCGCTTAGCCTTTTACTCTTTTGTTCAACAACGGATACTGTCATTTTGACAGACTTTTTATACACTGACAAAAGGAATACGTATGATTTTTCCCAAACAAGGACAGTGCTCTTGACTTGGAGATATACAGATACATGTGCATCAATAAATTGTGAAGGTGGGGGTGTGGGCGTCAAGTTGTTTTAATTGACCGCATTTGATGAGCATTTCCTTGCTTCAACTTCAAAAAATAGCAAAAATTTCTGTATCCTATCCACGGGAATTCGTATTTTGGAAACAATTCTCGTACAAATGCTAACATGAAGTTAGTAATCTCTAGTAAATTACAACCGAATAGCAACCACTTCAGCTTACCTGCATGCTCTACTCACTGCTTCTGGAGACGTGGGTATTCCTGTATCATTCATGGGAGGAAGTCCATCCACACATTTTTTTAATGCATCGCGCTGACACTTTTTTGGTTTTTTCTTTACATCACGTTCTTCACTGGGAACAAGAACAACTTCTTCGCCTTCTTTTGAATCTGCAGGTTCGCCACCAATGTTTCTAAATGATGATGCCACCACCGAAGCTGTACTTTCTTGTGCAAAAGTCCCCTGATTTCTGTCAAATACCGATTTGTTTACTAAGTGATCTGGGGCAACACTACTGGTGAGACGAACAACAAATTCAATTCCATCTATGTCGTCATGTCCGTGTTCCCCGTTTTCACGATCAGTCTCTTTCATTCTTGGCTTAATTTTGTGTAAATCTACAGTTACACTGACGGGACTTGAAAAGGCTTCTAGTTTGGAGGTACTACTGTTATCAACGTACATCATCTGTGGCTCCCCATCAGTCAGTCCGATATTTAATGAAACGACGTATGATAATACAAGTAACGTACCCAACGTACGTTGTTGTTGTGCTGTCAGTATTGTGGTTTTCACCACTCTCAAATTATTTCTTTTTGTAGTACCGAATAACTTTTTCCCAATGCATCTGCTCCATCCGTCTAATAACGATATAGCTGCACCTGTACGGTGTGGTAGAACACGATTTCTGAACATATTCCCGATTGAGTGGATCGCAGATCACAACCGATGATTAGGTATACGTGCACTTGATGGAAAAAGCTTACGCAAACTGCTGCTTAAAGTAACTAACTGTTGCCTACATAATTTTAATGGAGAAAGTTTTGTTTTTGCGTTTTGAACAAAATGCGTTGTCTTTGTTTATTCTGAAGTATGGAAGGAAACTAATAACATGGTCACCACTTTAAACTGAAGTCGATAGAAGAATGAAAATTAGGAAATAATAAACACACATAATAAATGAAGAATATGGGAAAACAATAAGGTATTATTTGTTAAGAAACGTTGGTTTAACTTGGCTGAAATATTAGATACGGTAGGGAAGAGTTTTATGTTGCTGTTTTTTCCCTTTGGGGGTATTTTGTGACAAGAACAGTTACCAAATTCCAGATAACCACTTTCTTGAAATTGCAAGTTAACTTTTCGCAGTTTAGTAACTGCGAGAAAAGTGGAAAAACTTGCCCAAATGCCCTCCAGGGCACATGGACACAGAAATCAGATACGTGTTATCTACAAATTACTACTTGCGCTCGTGTATAAACAAAATTATTTTTAAAAGGCTGACGGAGAACGCTCAGATGAAATGTTAGTTCTGCTAATACTAATGCGATTAAATGTTCCGACTTTCCGAAAGTCGCAAAGTGATGTTTACTTACATTACATTAGACACATTTTCTCTTTCTCACACCAACATCAAACAAACTATGTATATGTGTTTGTCGAGTAGCGGTTGGGCTGTGTCGTCGACTGCTATTTGCAGAATGAGAGAAGACAGAATGAAGTTGCGGGGAGTAATACCGTTCCAAAATGCTTCCAACCCAGAGGAAAGACAGAGTGAGGCTTGCAAAAGGACGGAGACTGAAAAAGATGAGACCACTATCTTTTTCCTTAGTTTGTAGACATCTTTCTCCCCCTCATGTTTGTTGCTCTCTCTCTCTGGAGAATTTGCTGTCTATCTTATTCGAGTACTGCTGTTACTACGATCCCCATTTCACACTTCCCCATTTATTTCTCTACTACTTTGCTTACCGATAAGTCGAGAAAACTGTGTATATATTTACAAGCTCGGTTGCGGTTTATTGTTTAAGTAAATATATCGTGTGGTTCTTGACTAATTTAGTCAATTTGGTATTTTGGTATAGTGTTGTATTTACCGTCTCTCGAGCAAGAGTTCAATAAAAAGCATTTAAATTAAGTTGGACAAATGAATTTAGATAACGCTTCGATTTTCTCAACTCTTATATGCGGTACTGAACTGAGAAAGATTGCATGGCATGGCTGCTTGTTACAAATAGTTTAAGAAAGAACGTTTTTTAAAATTGGGATGCCTATAAAAAACTATGAAAAAATTGCGGAAAGAGTCGAGCCGAATTCTTTAACTGCATGTGTTTGTAAATATGGGGATCCCGCCGAGCGCTGGTGCCAATAGTGTTTTTTTCACATATACAGCATGAACGTGGATCTGATACTGGAGAAACTGGAGATATCTACATACATGCACGTAAAATTTTGTTTCAAAATCCTACAAAAAAATAGCTTAGTTTTACAAACAACTGAACACAAGATGTTGTGATTGTAAAATAAGCGTGTTCATCTTTATAATGCGGTGGGACCGGCTACTTTGCGAGTATATGGTTTTATTTTTGTCAGCCCCTCTCATCTTGGTCAATCCAAAATTCTGTTTCCACCGATCAATATAGTTATATGAACAGTACTTTGGATGAGTTCGAAGATCAATTTAGGCCAATTTTAGCTCAGAAGGTTAATGTTAAAAAAAGTTTATCCGAATTGAATCT
The DNA here is from genome assembly GCA_027744295.1 of Callyntrura guangdongensis. Classification (NCBI taxonomy): domain Eukaryota; kingdom Metazoa; phylum Arthropoda; class Collembola; order Entomobryomorpha; family Paronellidae; genus Callyntrura; species Callyntrura guangdongensis. The sequence continues at coordinate 4,219 of JAHZNB010005360.1, forward strand.
CATTAAAATCCTTGTGTTATTCTAAGTTTGAATTTGAACAGTAATGCCTATTGGGCATCAACTTTGGAACATGAAAATGTAGGTGGTATACACTTTCACATAAGTAAAGCTAAAATATATTAATATGTTAAATAATACATTAAGATTGTGTTGTCCTTAAGTCTGATTATAACTGAACTACTGGACGTACATACGTTGAATTTTATGAAACTTGCTTAAATCAATATTCTTAGGGAACAACATTCAGCAAGGACGTCATTTACTCGGAGTAAAAACAGTGACTTCTTTCAGAATTTTATCACTAAACTGTGTCATTGCGTAATGAATGGATTCATTTAAGAAAAACAGATCAGAACATACGTCGCTGCAGCAACATTCAGATATAACAGAAAGAGAACGTTAAACAAACTTACTCACCGTTAATCATTAATTTGTATAACGTTGGTAGTTCCATGCCGTGTCGTGTCCCATGCAGTATACTATACAATGTTTAATGTGAGGGCGTTTTTTATGCTTACCGTATTTCCGCTAAACATAGCAGCTCTCCAAAGATAGCTATCTCTAAAGATAGCAGTCCCTATTAGCCGAAAATTTGAAAAGATACCAGCCCTCTAAATATAGCCTTTCAAAACAACACTGAAATTTCCTCTCAAAGGTTTCACCATCAAGTAGGAGTATTTTATACCGTATTTCCGCTAAACATAGCAGCTCTCCAAAGATAGCATCTCTCTAAAGATAGCAGTCCCTATTAGCCGAAAATTTGAAAAGATAGCAGCCCTCTAAAGATAGCCTTCCAAAACAACACTGAAATTTCCTCTCAAAGGTTTCACCATCAAGTAGGAGTCCGAAAACTCGATTGATATAGTTCTTTCAATCTAAAGCTGCATTTTAAATTTGACCTGGTATTTTTAACTGAGCTTTCATCAGTTTTAAACTTAGTGTTCATAATGAAGTAAGTTAAAAAGGGGTTTCTCGATTAAATTTAAACTGCAAGCGATAGAAAAGCAAAGAAAACTTCGAGTAATGGCGCTGCTCTCGAACTTATGAATAAAAAATTTAAAAAATTAAACCATTGAACTTGCGTACTTTGGAAAGATAGCAGCCCTCTAAACATGGCAGCTCTCTAAAGATAACCGTACTTTTCAACTTATGTTAAGCAATTGAATGAATGGCACAATTCATATTGAAGAGTGATAAAAGTTTTCTGTTCATTTATGTATCGGGTGGCCATTTTTTTTAAATAAATAAATCTTGAAAAATGAAATGAAGTTTTGGCTTACATTGTCTTTTCGATTATAATTGAATTTTGAAAAACTGCGGCATAGCAAAATGCTTTTAATAATCTTCCCCGTCGCTACCTGTCACGTGCTAATTTTATGCAGAAGAAGCTATGAAGTGATGAGTTGAATGGGGAGTGTGTACAAAAAAAATCGGTTTTTACAAAAAATGCATCTGGTGAAAGCGTTTTGCACCACGGTTTTTGGTGTGACAACTTTCCCATTTCTCGACATCATGATGACCATAAGTTGACTCTTACTGACCAGTTGATTTTTCAGTAAAGTGAAAGCAAAAGTATTGCGAGAATGTGAAATGACCCAATATGAAAAAGTATTCAATAGTTAAATAGATTGTCTTTCAGTCTGTCTATGTGCCTGTGTGTGTCTGTTAACACGATAACTTTTAAACGCAAACGAACTTTAAAATTCTGTTTTCACCAATTGATAGATATGCTTAATAGCTCTTATGAAATGGGGGTTTAGGGTCAACCCCCTAGGGGTCAGCGGGGGAGGGGGCAAAAAATTCGAATGGCATCCATAGATGAAACTTGGTATACAGATTCAAAATGGATAGTTGTTTTGAAAAGTTTTATCTAAAATGATTGACCCCTTTGACCCCCAGGGGGGCGTCAAAGTTCGGTGGGGATCGACTTTTTCAGTAGTTGCACGTTAGCGTTATTCGCTTCTCGTTATTATTATTTATTATTATTAGTTCTAGCATATTTTAGCTCCCGTCTCAGTTCGTTATGTCTTCCCAATCAGTTTAATAATATTTTTTAAACAAGTACAAACAGGGGGGTGTTACTAAAACATGATAAAAATATGCTGTGTCATTGTGTCACCCCATTTGACTTACGGTCAGTTTTTTCCGTAACGACTGGAAGAAGGGAACAAGAAGAAAATTTTCCAATAGGGGTGATTTTTGCAGGTGGTTAGATCACTCTCAGTCTTTAACACCATTAGCACAATATTTTTCGGGAACGAATGTGTATGTAGAAGTTAAGCAACTGTGGCTAAAAACCATAAAGGGATACTCTTTGCTATTTATTTAATGAAATTTTATTTTATAGAAGATTAACCTAACCTTGTCAGGTTACACACACCTGGTCCCCTTTGCATTATTTGCATTTTAGCCACGGTTGCTTAAACCGTACCGAATGTGAATATACACATGGAAGGAACGGTGTAAAGAGATAATACAATTGGTTTGCTCTGTTGGTACTTAAGTTTGGGCTTTTTCTTCAAACATTTAGTTTAATTTATTTATTACGCAAACTAGCAGTAAGCAACATATCACACCCACATCATCATATAGTGATGTGCATCAAAAACATTGTTGGAGCAAAGTGACAAACACAAAGGCAAAGTATTTTTCAGACAGAGTTAAATTCAGTCAAGACGACAATGAGTATTTTTTTGTATTTTGTAAGCTGTAAATATGTGTCTTACTAATAATTGTAATCGTCACGTCAAGGTCAAAATCTATTAACTATATATACTCATCATTGATGATGATGATGATGATACATCATACCGAGTGTTTGTATAGGACTGGTAACCTTACGAATTAATTGTTTACATAGTAAATGTATGTAGATTATATTTCTAATTATGAACATGAAGATGGCATGTAGGGAACTGGTCGTTAGTGCATAAAAGTCACAAACATACATATCTACATAATACATTGTACTTCAACTACATGTAGGGAGATTTTGTGGTTTAATCAATAAACTATAGAGGGTACCGTAAAAGTTAAGATATTGTAAGTGACGTTACAAAGATTCTGCTAGTAGTAATTGTTGATTGGTAGAATTCATAATTCTATGAACATAATAAATGTGTGCTGAATCGAATGACTATTTTCCGTTTTACCCACTGTTTTAATTTATGAATTAGAGAAAGCGTAGGGGAAACAACCCATGAAGCTTTTAACATCAAATTATTAAATTTAAGAGTAGAATGTCTTGTTTAGGAAACATGTGAGGACGACAATGTGTGTTAATGACAATGACTCCGAATATATTGATGTAATAAAAAGTGTGTACTTTACATAGAGTGTTTATTATTAGAAGATCAGGCATTGCACTTGAATATCTCAACAGAAAGTGACGTATGCCCTGTGATGGACATATCCATCGATAAAAAATTTCATGGGCTTTATACCGTATCACACTTTATATGGACTACAACGTATTTTACCGGTAGTGACACGCAATTTTTTTACTTTTCATTTTAAAGGGCTGCCCAACTTCCACATTTATGATGAACTAAAGAATGTTGTTTGGGGACGCAGTCCATAAACCTTTAGCAATATATTTAAATTTGTGTCATCTATTTGACAGTTATCTTTCTGTGGAAAATAAAGCCCAAACCAAGGCTATCTAAAAATGAACGAACGACGGATATGGCGGGAGAGTCGTAGTGGGAAAGGGATAAGGGATGAACGTTTGAAATATAAAGAAATAACCAGAAAGTTGGCCAGAAGTGTTATTTAAATGTGGACAAAATTACATTTGGTCTACGGATTATTATTTGCTGTGCCAGGGGAATTCCAAAATGCTTACAGGAAATAAATATTATACAATATCAAATTGCAGTATGGGAAGAAACACGATACAATTTAGTCTCGAATTGTTAACAATTTTCCTGTAATTGTATGAATATTATCTTTTGACCTTTTCTTGACAGGGCAGAGACAAGACGAGGCTCGGCCGGCAACTTTTGCCTAACTGCACAAAACGTTTTAACGGAAGCATGTTATCATTATAACCGTATATACTTCAGATTGTGCATAGACAAGGGTACAAGAAAATGGTATTTTTAGTTGAGATTTAGGTTTAGGATGGCAAAATAATAAATTAGGAAGTGTTTTCAAAAATGCGTCATGTCAATTCCATGTTATTATATTATGGTATCCACTATCCACATAATAGTGAACCTCTTGTCGTTGTCATTTTTGTCGATGTCTGGTTTGCATCCGCTCCCAGCTCTCTTCTGTACGTAAGCTTTATCAGTCTGTCACCAAGCAGGCTTTTAGTCACGTCTCCGCTTTCAGCCATAAAATCTGCAGCTGACAATGAGTAAAATTAAAGATATTACTATTGCATGCTGCGGCAAAGTGTACTTTCGGTAAGTAAATGGTAAGTGTTTAGTTGTTAGTGGTAAGTGGCATAGGTATTACATTATTTTAATACTGTACACAATAGCCTATGAAGACATAATTGTTATCTGTTGTCTGTGGTACAGTTTCATCATCGGCACAAAATGTGTATAGCGAGATTTGGATTGTCAGTAAAAGCTGTGGAAATGATTTCGATATGATGTTTGATGTTGAATAGCATAGGTTGTAACTACATTGCACTGAATGTTTGATTTACTTGATACACTACACACTCACAACAGTACGTGATAAAAGCATAGTCCTTGTTGACATTGAATTCCTTCTCACATAAGAATTTTGTAAGTGCTTTGTCTTGTTTTGTAATTGTACTGATGCAAGGTTTAAGTGAAAACAAAAAAATATTCTTTTAAAATAATGATACATTTATTGTGATTTATTCTGAGAATCCTTGAAAATTGTCTCGTTCTCTAACAGTTCATTTGCGGTTTGTTAGCAGAGAGGACAGGCAAAACAGTACCAGGTTTTGCGTAAACTTAAAAGAATCGTGCTAATATTCTGACAAGGTAGTAGCTGGTATTACATGAAACGTATACTTTATCTAGAACTGAAATCTAATCAAGTTTAGAGATTTTTTTCAACCAAGCATAAAGAATCGAAAATCTCATCACTGTGTGATTTTGCTAAGAGATGTGGTCCTTAAGAGCAGTCGCCGGTCGATCTATAACAGCCTTTCCAAAAGACCTTCCGGGATATCTCTTACGTCACCCTAATGCTTTGCTACCTTCAAGGGTGGCACTGGCTTCTTTCTCCCGAACCGGAACCAATGGACGGAAACATGGCTTGATGGGAGTAGAGTGTGCTAGTGTTTCATTTCCACGAAAAATGACAAAGCTGCCGTGTAAATTAGGAAGCGGTGGCATCAACGGTAATAATGGCTACTGTTCGGCGGCCATAATGCCAAGTCATGAGCAAGTAAGCAAACTTGTTATTATTTGTATTTTGCGTTGTCATTTCAAAGCGCTCTATAATTATCCACGTGTGTGACTTATTTAAGAAAATCGGGTAAAAATGTGTAAAATTTTAATGATCTCACGTAAACCGTAAACATCAACGTCACGTTGTGTTCATTTTTTTTCATAGTAGCAAACACCCACACGTTACACGCGACGCAAATATATAATGTCAATATATGGAATTTAACTTACATTTTCAGCGATCACATGTAACGTGCTCATCAAATATGGTTTATGTTCTTTTGGCGTTTATAAACAAGAATATTGTATTCCAAAAATAATATGGTTACACTACTCAACGAAGATATGTTTGCATTAATTTAAAGCAATATCAAGAGCAGAAAAAGCGAAATGAAGATGCCGGGGTGATGACGGAGCTGGTTCGAGATTTTCTCGAACCAGCAGACTTTTACAAGGCCGTAAGAGAGATTGGAATAGACTTTTACACCGGCGTCCCGGATTCACTACTAAAAGGTAGAATCTCAAATATATTAATTGTACTCTTCGTTCCTTGTGTTATGCATTAATTGCATGGCTAGTTAACTTCAAGCAATAAAGTAGAAAAAGGAAATAATATAAGTTGAGATCCATCAATACCAATTTACTCGGAATTTTAACATGTTTGCTTGTATACGCTTGCCTGACCATGGTCGTGTGTTCGCTTCAGTTGTTAACTAATAAATTTTCAAAGTAGACAGCCGTACTGTCTACAAACTTGTGAGTTATTAGCGTGTAGTTTTATTCTCGACATCAGAGAATATTAGTCACCACTGTGAATTCATTAGAAATGAAATTTAATTAACCCAACTTTTGCATTTGGTTGTGTAACAGATGTAATATGTTGAGGTTCTATAGCAGAAAAGTTACTATCCAGCCCATGGCATTTTTAAAACTTTTTGTTAGTATAGTCCTTACAGGGCGGAACGAAAAGTTTTAAAGAACGACAACGTTTGGATTTTTGCCTGTACTCCCTGTACATAAGATTTAAGCGATAACATATTAATTAATTTGTTTGGTTGTTGTTTAGCTGCCATGTATAATGTTAGAAAATAGCTTAATTTAACTGTAAGCATACGTAACTGGAATTAAGTGCATTCAAAATGCACATCATAGTTAGGTAGTATATACTATTAGTAGCTTCAATTGAAACCGCAATAGTCTGGTAAACAGTGAAACAAGTGAGATGAAAGAATTTTGAACATACCTTTGAATATATTCTGCTTCCAGTTCCAGTAGTCAAGTCATATCTGGTACTCCTCAACACAACCACCAATTAATTACCCCACAGAGGTTTCCACAAACTTGGTCATATGCATTTGTTCAAGAGCTTTATGCATATCAAGTAGAATACGAAGCATCAAAGTTTGTGTTGAGGCCTGAAATTACCGTTGGCTGCCACCACTAGTAATTTTCTTTTAGCTTTTAGCGTGACGTTGACGACTACAGATACGCATCTCATCATTGCACTACAAATAGTACCATACCAACCGGCAATACGATATTAGAGCCGGGATTACCGTACAAACTATTTTAGGTGATTTTAATTTATTTTCTCTTCTCTACAACGAGAGGGTTAAGGTAGACTCTTGAACTTGCAAGATGCGTATCTTTGCGTCAGCCTGATGATATTAGATTAGAAATATGGCCAACATCATAATGTAATCATAGTTGATTGCCTGAATGTTGGAGAAGCTGACAGCCCGTCAAATTTTGATAAACTGTGGACACTTACCTCTATTCGCACTCTTCTCACCGTCACTTATCGACCTGTTCCATTATGCATGTTATATTATCGATTTTTCTGTATAACGTATTAACATAGATTTCTGTGCCTTTGTTACTGACAACGTTCCGGCCTCCCATCATATAATTGCTCCTAATGAAGGCGCAGCCATAGCAATTGGTGCTGGATATCATCTAGCAAGTTCCAAGGCTCCATTGGTTTACATGCAAAATTCTGGTTTGGGGAACGCCGTTAATCCAATTGGTAACGAGATGTTAATTTATATTGTCTTCTCAAGGCTGATGAAATATATAAAAAACCTACAAACTCAATTAATGATATTTTTCGTTGTCGGTGTCGGAGAGAAGACAATATGCGGATTGAAATAATAGATTCATGATGGTATATAACATTACCGATGTTTTTCTTTCCAATTCAATATTATTGATAGGTTAGCCTGTGTGCACCAGAGGTATATTCCATTCCAATGCTGCTGCTCATAGGTATGTTTATCACTTTTGTTTATGTTGATTGATTAGTTAAATAGCAGTATTTAGTTCCTTGAAATTCTATTGTAGTTAATTAAATTTGCTTTAATTTTTTTCACTTTTAGGATGGAGAGGAGAACCAGGTACGTTTATGGAATTTACTTAAACAATGTACTCCTTAGAATTTTCATGATGATAAAATGATGGTGATCGGTAACCAAAGAGATGCTTCTTTCTAGTACACGCACAATGACTGTACTTTACAATCTCAATATATTTCCAAGAATTAGATTAATATTTTCTCTGGTTTTGTGAGATTATCGGAATTTCATTTACCGTACAATGCATATTGAAATTTTTAAATATATGTATGAGATTTGATGCAGTACTGAAAGAACAATTTTGCTGCAGAAAATCCAACCCATTCTTTGATGACTATTCAATAGTCACAATTGAGGGGAAGTAAACAATAGAGAAAGTTATAGTTCACAAAGTGAAAGCAAGGCCATGCACAATATTCATGGGTGAATTAAGTACCTTATTGGTAATTATTGCAAGTTTTGTTAGAAACCTGTATTGTTGCAAAATTAGACAAAATTTTCTTCAACATTAAAAGATCATATTTTAAAAGTTCCATGGCAGTCGCATCGCCAATTTTGAACATACTCGACTCTGTTTCGTTACCGAAGTTCGAAGTTTTCTCCTAAAAGCCTCTGATGGGTAAAGAAAGTTTTCCGTGTGCAGAAAATTCTAAATTGAGCACAGTGAATCACAGTGATTGGTAATACTTTACAGGAAGTCAATCTGGACTACTATTATTGTTACTTTCTCAGCTACTGTCGTCTAGCATACCCGTATACATGGAAGCCGGGCAAGCAGATTATACTGACGTGACAAATCACACAAATATTTTTTTA
>JAHZNB010005361.1:0-24923 GCA_027744295.1 Callyntrura guangdongensis
TGCAACAACGATATTAGAGTCCCGTAGAGTAGTTAGTTGGGTAGATTTTTTTTTGTAGCCCATCGAAAAAGTAATGTGCAGCTACTACCGTGCACTACCACCGTCGTCATTATCATCAAGCGTTTTATCATTTATTTATTTGTTTGAGTGGACTGAAACGAAAAGTTTAAGAAGGAGAAACAGAAGAAGGAAGGATGATGAATGCCTACTTTTTCCTCATTCGGACACATGGACGTAGAAAGAAAAGGAAGGGAATAGGGGAGAGAGAAAAACGTTTAAAAGAGATAAGACAGCAAATCAATTCTCCAACAAGTGGATTGACATTCTCTAATGGGCTATCATCATCATCATCAGCGGCAGCATTCAGGACTCAATTTATCAGGTTTCATTTGCCAAAGCAGAAAGTTATTTTAGGTAGTGCCAGCAGTAATGGTAAATGTAGTGAACGTATTGCAATGGCTGTTGGAATGAAGACTATTATTGAGAGAAAGAGAGAAGTTTCTCTTGTCAGGAAGGCTGTCTGTTTTGTTGAAATACGAACAAGCCGCTTGCTGTGCCAGTATTTAGTCGGCCGTTCTGCTGGTTGGCAGCAGTACGCAATAAAAATTATTATTTAATGAGCAAAATGGAATTGTACATGTCATACCAACCAATAATGCACATATGGAAATGGGAAAAATACACTTCCTGGAAGTCTGCCTGTTGTGGTAAGTGTAGTAGTGACTAGTGGTGATGGCTATGTCTCCTGCTACTTTAGCTTTTGGCTGGTGGTGGTGATATGATGATGATGACGGGTTTTACGGCCCATTTTGCTAGTATACGAAAAAAAACTGTAGATATTTTGATAGGGGTGGTTGGTGGCGGCGGCAATGGTGCTGTGTCGAAAGCTTTGCCGGTTGAAGAACCAAAAATATCTGGAGAGTTATGTAAAATGTGTGCGTGTCTATTTGTCCAGCCTTGCCGCAAGACAGTTTCAATAACGGAGGAGCATTACAGCGAATACAGAGAGCAAGCCACTGAGAGAAAATGATGATACGTTATTATTGTATAAACGTGATTAAGGGTATTAGAATTGTGACGGTCCGAGAAAGATTAATCCTCTCAAGGGATATCCATTTATAATCGTGGGAGGGAGAAATTACGTTGAGAAAAAGGAGAATGATGAGAATGCTGCTGTGGCTGCTGCTGAATCATTCATCATATCAGGTTTTCGTAATATCAAAAACACCAAAATAAATTAGTTTGAAGATGAATTTCATTGTTGCTATTGTTGCTGATACAAGTGAAGCTGGTGTTGTTGTTGAGTCCATCTATTTTGTTTGGCTTATGTTAATACAGGGAATTAGTGGGGGCTTCCGAGAAGAGAATGAAGGATTGCTCTCTCTCTCTCTCTCTCTCTCTGTTTCTTGTTTCAAGCTTTAAAAGATCGAGTGAGAGTTTTCAGTTTCAGATACTTAGCTACCGACTCATTTGAGGTGGATATTTTTTAGATGGTCACGTAAGTATAACAGTGTGTTCATATACACGGCCCTCCGCCGGATGGCAATCATCAAAATCATGATGATCATCCAAGAGAGCAAGAGAGAAAGAAGAAAAAAATTTGATACTCCGGAATGAGTATTCTGATATTTTAGACACACACTATAATAGCCTTGCGCTATTATTTTCATTCTTATTATTTTACTATTTGCTATTATACTTATTCAAAAATTGGGTGGAAGACCCAGAATGAAGCTAGTACATTTAAGCAGCATGGTCTACTGCCCGTTCAAATGGAAAATTAAGGTTTGAATGAAAGAAGCAGCAGCAGCAGCAACATCAACAACGTCCTCCGCAACAGCCCTTCTTCTTCCTCTGTGAACCGTATCAAAAGGATAATTTATAATTTACAAGCACCTTTCTACCAGAATTACGATGACTGTCATCCCTCGAGGCCTATACACAGAAAACGTACACAAACAGAGCTCGAGAGAGACAAGGAAGCTCTTCTCCATCTACTTTTCTGCCTCTTTTCCTCTTCCTGATACCAAATGTTATTGTAACACAGAAAGACAAAACTCTCACACGGACACACAGTTAGTTACACACTCACACATACATACATACACACATATTATGTCGCTATTTCCGTGTTATATTGGCAGCAAAATGCTGGAATATACTTGTCCCAGAACACAAGCACATACCACCCTCTCCCCAACTATTGATGTTCACTCCCCGCATTAGAATAGGTACGGCGCCCATTATAATGCAAACACACACACACACACACACGGTTTATATTACATTTTGAAACGGTGAGTGTAATAATAAGCGCATATAATGTGCCTGCCATATTATCTAGTGAGTAGCAGCAGCAGCGGCACAACACCAACAATAAAAGCAGCATTATACCCTTCCACCACCACCATCACCGTGTTGCACGCTTGAACAAGCGAACCAAAGCAGCTCTCTGGTTTCGTTGGCATTTACTTTTCTTCTCTATTATGGATACATTATTGCGTGGGCAATTCATTTTATACAACTCGTGCATGCCTCTCTCCCTCTCCCTTTTTGCCCTTCTCTTTTGTTTACCGTTGTTGCAGATACCGTTTGGTGTATTTATATGCCTACATGGTATTATGTACGTGTGTGGATGTGCCTTCGTGTATCAGTGCCTTTCCGAACAATAAGGTGTCACCGTGAAAACCTCCAAGCTGTATTTTATCATTTCATTTTAGAGTTATCTATTCTTCTTATCCTATCTCTGGCCATTTTATGAAAACAAGCAGAACAGAAAGGCAGATATAAATATATACTTCTCTTCTCCCTTCTCTATTTCATAAAATTCGGCTCGCTCCACCAATTTGACCCGGTAGTGGATGGTGTTCTCTCTCTCTCTCTCTCTCTCTCTGTGTGTGTGTATGTGTTGCTGCTGTTTCCCAAAAACTTTCTTCTCACATTTTGCTCATATTTTCCCAACGACGACAACAAATTGAACACGTACACTCGTGAACTGTGTGGTAACACCAGTACTGCCATTACTACTACAGAAAAAAATACACATACATGAATCCCGTATATGTCAATGTTTAGAGAGGATATCATCATCAAAATCATCCAATGAGCAGCTTCAAACAAACGCATAGCACATACGCCAGGCAAACAACTCATATGCATGCCAGAAAATGTTATTTAGAATTTATATGGCGGAAACTAACAACATATCCATATCTAATTTCATTCCAAGTGTGAACAATGCAACAAACAAATGTTAATATGCAATGTTTCTCCCCTCCCCCTCTTTTTCTCTCTCTCTCTCTCTCTCTCTTTCTGTTTCACGGATAATCATTTCACATATGAGAGCCCCAGCATCAAAATGATTTTCCATTTATCCAAAATGGCATCAGGAGCACACATCAACTACCTCCACCACTACCATACCACCCGATCACAATTTGGTTTAGGCAAAACGACGCTCGTATTGGGTTTTTGTGATTTTCATCTTTCAACTTCACAGCAGTCCATTTATTTCTCCAAATTTGAATGAGAAACCTGCTAGCTCACACTCACACTCTCTGTGAGGCACGCTCTCCCTCTCGCTGCTATTTCAATGTTTACTCTGGCTCTATCATGGAACATAAATACATTATGTATTTCAGTCATTTTCCCATTTGCATAATCATTTAAATCCAATATTTGTCACTTTGTTCAAACACTGAACTGAAGTGGGAGAGAGAGAGAGAGAAAACAGTGAGTGGTCGCCGCACTGTTTGCTCTTGTATTTGCGGTACCGGTGGTGTGGTGGCCGACTGTGAGGTGTCCCTCTGCTAGTTTGCCTTAACTATATGAAGGCAGCAGGAAAACGTAGGAAAACGAAAACGACAATAAATTGTCCTACAATCAATGCTCCCTACAAGTTACACACACACCATCATTCTCCAGTAAGTAAGAAGTGGATAACATCATGGTCGTCATCATCATCATCATCCTTCCCATTATCATCACCGTCCCTATACCTGGTACAATAAAAAACGGTAAGAAACAAGAAATGCCCCAACTCACAGCTCACTACACGAGGTCCCTGTCTCCACAAAAAATTGCCCCAGTAAAAAAGGTAAAATGAGAGATAAAATGACGAAGCTCTTAGTAACGCGCTCTGCATTTTTTTTCGTTCCTTCTCGCTCTCGCTTTTTTACAACTTTCAAGGCTTCCCTCTCACACTCCACACTTGTTTGCTCCTTCTCGGAAGGGTTCCTACCATTATCATTGTTGTGATTATGGTTATGTTCTCGTGAGCAAGTTGTATCATCTTGCTCATCATCTTATTCCTCATTTTATCATCATGAGCCACATCATTCTAATAACCGTCATCATCACTACTACTACCACCACCACCACCAGCAACAGCAGCAGCAGCACAAGAAGCAGCGCAGAATAAAAGACTGAACGACGACGGGAAAACAGGGAAGAAGGAAAAGGGAACAAGAAGATGATGCTGCTGCTTGTGATGATGATGCCGATTATGAAGACGAAAAAAGGTTTGCTGCTGCTTCTGCTTGGATAACCCACTGTGTGTGTGAGAGGACGCTGGCCTACTGTTGCATTTTGGTGGTGATGATAGAACTAGTACGGTTTGGAGCTGCCGAGGTAGCAATGATGACGATGATGGTATGCTGTCTTGATTATGATGATAATATAATGGTGCTAGGCTGGTTTGCACGACACAATACCCCTACCAGATTGAATGGGGAATGGAGCACTTAAGAAACAACGGGGAACCGTTCCTTTTCTCGTCCTCTCTCTCTCTCTCTCTCTCTCTCGGACAGATGATTGCTCTGTAAGAGATCCATGACTAACATTATCTCTTGATCTCTCTCCATCTTCAGTAGACTTATTTTTTTAACCGACACCATCACCGTATCTAATTCAAAGAATTCAGGGGGAACAAAGAGGATGATGATGATGATGATCAAGAAGAGAAGATTATCGTCACGAAAAATGCACAACTGTGTAATGTACAGGTAGGCATATGAAGCTGTTTCCCTTATAAAACGTCAAAGGAATCAGGAGGAACGAGAAACAATAAAAGTGGCTGGGAAGAAGCACACTCTGGAAAGCATGATGTATCATGTATATTTTAAGAGACGATTTATTAGTATGGATTGCTTTGTGCGTCTTTCCAGCGTCTCATTTTCTCTTGTCGCTCTAGCTAGCTCACTCGCTCTCTCCCACTCGCTGGCTGTACGTGTCTGTCCAGGTAGATCAAAAAGAGTCATGCGTTTTTGTTGCTAAGCATAATGGAAGTCTCATTTTCTCTTGTCGCTCTAGCTAGCTCACTCGCTCTCTCCCACTCGCTGGCTGTACGTGTCTGTCCAGGTAGATCAAAAAGAGTCATGCGTTTTTGTTGATAAGCATAATGGAAGTAAATTGGATTAAATTACGGGATGTAATTGGAAATCACTGTAAAGTTGAATGAGTTATTAGTTTGTTAATGGACAATACAACCAACAATACGTCGAGATTTATTCTTGCCTTTTTTTAAACAACCCTCACAAAATAAGCAACATTAGTAGTAGCCACACAACAACATTGGTGATGGGTTTAGTTTTTTGTGGAAGCGTCTCTTTCTATATCCATCCATCTCTATCCATTCACACATCACACACTCCCAGCATAGTTGTTGAGCCTGTGCTAATGGAATGATAATGAAGTAACTCAGCAGAGCAACAACATAATCATCATCATTTTGTATCGCACGTTGTTGTTCAAAAAGTTTCTTCTCAAGACTAGCTAATGCGTATGCATGTTTTTTATTATCTGGAGAATTACACATTTTGTCTGTAACAACAAGTTGGGCGAGAGATGGTAAAGTCGACATAGAGAGTGTTATTATTACCATCATTATTACTTGTGGGAAGGATGGTGGTTGTGATTTTCTTGGAAAATGACATTCTTTGAGGAAAGTGGGCCTCTGGGGAAAAGGTGGAATTGCAAAATAAAGTTTTATACATACCCACACACTCTCTCTAATATACATTTTCACTTTTTGGCTCGGCTCGCTTGAAAAGTAGTTGTGTGCCTCTTTACTAACTGTCGCTGTTGTAGACGTAATAACATGATCCTCTGGGTAGAACGGGAATAAAAGAGAGAGAGAGAGATAGAGAATGAGTGTGAGAACGAGAGAGAGAGAGGCTGTAATGTATGCATGTTATAATAATAATGCTCCACATTTTCTCCCCGATTGTATTATCTTTGCCGGCTGGAGTTACTGACTGACTCTCAGTTTGACGATGGCAAAAAAGGGAAAATTTGTAGTTGGGTATGTATGTAATATGTAGTGCTGGACCCCGTGGTACATGTGTTGTTGTTGGGTAGCTGCACAGGGATATTATCAACACGGTAGGGTATATATAAGAATGTATGTAATAATATCATCTTTCTGGTTTTCTCTTCCCTGTCGTCTTTGTATTTAATCATGTAGTACATCATCATCGTAGATATTTGTTAGTGGTGTGTGCAAACTGGGGAAAAGTGAAGGAAAACGGTTTTCCTAGTTGTTGTTATCATGCATTATTATATGCAAGTATGTATGCATGTGTGTGGTTGTTGAGGGTAGAAAGTAAGTAAGAAAATAAGAATAAGGAAGAAATAAGGAAGTAGAGGAAAGGAAAGGGAAAGAAGATTGTGGAAACTGCTGCTGCTACCCACACTATTCATAAGCAGACATGCCAGCAGAGAGAGAACACACAGCCAGTTGAGTTGTGGTGGGCATTATTATCTTATTCAGATGAGATGAAAGTTTTTTTTTTCGTTGCGGGAGAGAAAAGGAGAGAACAATGTATTGTGTATGAACGGATGCGCCCTGTATTTTGACAAAATGGAGTGAGCAAGCGAGTCAACAGATCTGGCCTTACTTAAGTGCAAGCCAGTTTGAGCGAAACAACGAGCTGGGAGAGAGGAAGCAGAAGAAGAGAGAAAAAAACTCATTTTACATATTGTTGTTACCTCTCTTTCTCTCTCTCTCTCCAGCCGCTATTTTGTCCAGACAGGAAAATAACCGTATACACCACCGAGGTTTTAGAAGAGAAACGTATTATTTTTTTGGTTTCATCTGTGCTCGAGCGAGAATGCGAGGGAGTGGGAAAGAGGGTGATGGGGGGAGAGGAAGGAAGGAATTTAACAAGAGGTTATATGCATGAAATTGTAAATAAAAAATACACAAAACAAAGCTGGTATATAAACGGTATTCGACCATACCTATGATTCGTAGGAATCTTGGTGTTTTCTGGGTGAAGATATTTATTCAAATGCAATATGGAAATTTGTGGAGATTCACTACTAGCCTCAGTTAAAACACTCTGCATTTTCTACCAGCAATGCTGTAGCTGGAGAGGAAGAATAGTATAATAATATATGCATATATATATGCATATATTTATAGACTTGGGTGTGGATAGAGGGAGCAATCGGAATAGAGATACAAACAGCGTACAAGTTTATTTGTTGTGGATTGAAGAAAATGAAAGACGAGAGAGTGAGGGAGTTGGAGGAAACGCGTGCCTGAGAGACCATAGCTTGGAGAGTTCAACCACGACATGCTCTTATTTTTGCTGTACTCACTGTTACCACTCGTGCTATTCTTCTTGCTGATAGTAGTGTGATGGGAGCGGAGATGAAGATGATGACGATGATGATGGCCGTGGTGGTGAGAAATGACAATGACTGTAAAATGATAGCGATCATCGTCATCATCATCTTCTTTATTGCTGTTCCTATCATTTCGATTGTGATAGTGTGATGAATGCAATAATGATCTTCAGGATGATGCAAACTTGGAAAAATCTCTGTAGTTGTTTGTGCTCCATCTCTTTCTTTTCAGAGATGGTTTGTGCTACATTCCTATTCGTATCAAGGAGAAAATAAGACGAGAACACAAACAATCGTATGAATGTAAAGCAACAATAGTAACTTGGGTTAGAGCAAGAGAGTTGAGAGAATGAATTTATATTTTGGTCGATGATGAGTGGAGTGTAGATATAGAGATGGTAGCTGAAAAAGTGGATAACTTTGTAACAGCAATCATCTTGAGTTTCTCTCTAGTGGAGCGAGAGCACGGGTTTCGTGATAAAATTGAAATACAAATAGATAAATAGATACGAAGTGGAATATAGCAGTTGTAATAGGCTTCCCGTAACAGGCCTGTTCTAATACAAATGTAGTGTAGTAGTAAAGTAAATAAATAAGACCACCGAATCGAAGAATTATATCTTGGATTTTTTTTGCAGAAATAATAAGGCGCAATATATTTTTTTTACTCTCTGGATACTCAAAACTCGTTGCGAAAACAAATCCACCAACTGCCGTTGTTGTTGTTGTTGTACTCATCTCTCTTTTTCTATATTGCTCCGTGGGTGGCAGTTTGATTTGATTGGGGATGTAGTGTGCCACTGGTGAAATAAGGAGAGAATCTACGTGTCACGAAAAACAATCCTTGTTACAGTTTCCGTATCTAATTACCATTTTCCGGCACAATATGGCAAGAAAAATAGGAAGAAATCACAACAATCTTTTGGATTTGGTGAGGCTGCCGCGTAGATTGATTAAATCAAGACGTAAAAAGCCACATCCTTTCCCAATTTCGAGCGTGCTCAAGGGGAAATCGGCGAAATTTCCATTATTTTCTGATGATTTGGCATTAGGAAACTCTTTTCAATTGATTAAAGAGACGAGTGACACTTGACTGACTTGACAAGATGTTTTTGTACCAAAAAGGCAAACAACCGAAATCGAAATTATAATGACTTAATTCATGACACGTAAAATTGGCAAACATATTGGCAATAGAAATAATTGACTCTGTCGGCGGCCGCGGCAACAGCACGCTTTTTTTCAAATTACAGCCACCGGAGATGAAACCCCAATTTCAATTTTCCTCTCCAAAAAATCGTCATCGATTGGAAGAAGGCAATCAAAATGGAAAGCTTTTTAATGCCACCTCATTCATCATCACACCTTTTTTGCATTTGCATAGATACAGATTGGTTGGAACCGAACGTCGAGGAAAAATTAAAGAAACGAGCAGAGAGCGAAGTTTTTGTGAATGTCTTACTTTAGCGGTTTTCTATCTCTCTCCGCTAAATGTACCCTGTTTGTGGCCTCGTCCTCATTGTTATGCAAGTCATTATCTACTTGTGCGTAACTACCTTCACGCGTTCTCCATAAAAGAGGATTAATTTTTTGCGCTTTGCCTGGTCACATTTTTGGCTCTTCAAATTTTTACGAGAGGAACAAAATTAAACCGTTTCTTGCTAGGGTGCACACACAAACGAGGTATTTACACGCGTCGTCGTAGCAATCGAGTTTTTAGCAAAAGAATGTCGACACATTTGGTTGTATACTTGGAAAAGAAAGAAAAATGAATGTTAATAGAGTCTCAAAATGACTTTTCAGCTCTTTCCATTTTTTTACACACTCTGATGAAATCTTATTTGATTTTCAAGGGCAAATTATGGCACTCTGAGAGAAGGCCAAGTTATACGAAACGGCGATAACAAATGATACCTATCTCTATGCTAGTTACCTAGTAAGGTATGTTGAGTGAAATACGGGCATAAAAATGCAGAAAAGCAAAAATGTACATGACGACCGGTTTGGAATGAGGAAATTTTTTCTCTCTTCATTTTTGTCCTTGCTTGCACTACTACTGCGATTCTCATCACTATTGCCATCAGCTATAAAAGCAAACGTGAAATTTTTTTTTCGATGTGTGTATGTATTTACAGGTCTGCGTGACGTGCGTGTGTTTAATTGAATTGTATCCAGAATCATTACCATCATTATTACGTGCTCAGGAACGACTGGTATTGTGAAGGGCAATAAAACAGGCGGTCGTCATCGTCACCATCATCATCAACAACCTTGCCACAAAAAATCAGGCTTACGTTGCCGTTGTGTGTAGCAGCAATCATTCGACTGATTTCGTGGCTGGAAACAATCCCCAGAAAATGTAGATATTGTTTAGAAATAAAAAAAAGTGTGTACAAAGATTAAAAATAAAGATTGCTCACTCTGCTCAACAAACTTATTTTTGTTAACAGCTGCTGTTCGAAAATTGTTAGTGTAGAGAAGTAGCAAAATTTATTAAATTTTAGGCGACGCAAATAAAAAAATCTGTAATTCTATACTGATAGATTTAAGGAATACCTCGGGCTGAAATGTTTGGTTTTTAAATATTTTTAAAATTTCAAAGTGCTTTAATTAACATTGCTGCCGATCTAAAAATACGGACAATTGTACATTGCTTTCGTACAAACAGACGGACAGACAATACAGGTATTTATATTTAAAAAATTGTCCTTGTGGTTGGTGAACAACGGCGCATCATCCCATTTTTATTCAGGTATGCATTTACGTCTAGCCAGCTCGCCTGTAAAAGCGGTGTGACAATAAAACTGTATTTTAATGAATATGGGCACTCATTCAAAATTACACACTAAAAAGGAAACTAGCGCGTCGTGGTGATTGAAGCCTCATTGCTCAGGTTTGCTGCCGTCTTTCAGAAATAGACATGCCGACCAACGGTTTGCCAGAAGGAAAAGGATACCGGAGGGAAGATATCCGGGCTATTCACACTTACGCACTTTTCTCGACTTGCAATTATCTTATTCTTTCTTTTCGTGTTGTTGTTAAAGAAGGCATTTGTAAACATATCGGCGGAGTGGTCCCGCGAGAAAAATCCAATACGGAAGGAAGCCAGCAAACTAACAGCTTTACATTGCACTACACAAGTCGAAAAAACCTTGCTGCAGCAGCGGCAGGCACGAATCAACGGTCATGCACGAGTAAATATAGCAAGCGACGTTTAGTAGTACATTCAAAAAATACGCTGTAAACGTCTTTTTTGGCATGATCTGATGATATGTAGTAAGATTGTAAACGGTGTATCTCAGCGACATCCGAGAGTATTCATACGAAAAACGTAGTAGCAGCACAGCCATGTTTTTGTATTCTTGCGAGCAATGCACGCATTAATTCATGATTTTTTTCTTCTCAGCGGAACAGCATTAGGATTCATTTCACGAAGAATAGGAAAAAAAGAGTCCAGAGTAAATGCATAGAGATGGGGAAAAATGAAGCAATATAGAAAAGACCCTTTCTCACGTTTCACATAAAAAGACTGTTTTCCAATGCCAATGCACCAGCCTAAGAACGACACGACGAAATAAGTTGTAGAGAAGGAGTAGAAGCTGTTGTTATTATTATAGTATATGCGTTTATGGATAGTCATAGCGCCACCAAATTCCCATTCATTCAGCACTTTGTCGATTGTACCGAATTACCTAGTAGTAGTAGTGGTAGTAGTAAACGTAGTAGTGCGACTGTCATTTCTATGCGTACCGTATGTTGGCGATAGTATGTAGAAAATGTGCATCATCAACGTCAACGTACTTTCAACTTCAATATAATACACACTCAAAAAAATAAAATAAATATCAACTACTCTCATCCTTATAATATTCTGAAAAAAGTGAATTGGTTAAAAGGGTTTAAAAATCCACACACAAAAAGTATTCAATGTAGGAGAACGCATCATCATCGTCATCATCACGGGAAAGGGGAGGTTTATCATATTGAAATAAAGAACGCACATACACGGATAGACACATACTCTCCTCGCCAGGAGAGTGGAGGAGGAGGAAAACATTAATGCCAGAAGTTGGAAAAAAGAAGAGGAAAATGTTGAAGAATGAAGAGTATTTCAGTTTTCAGCTGCATTACGTTTCAAACGAACGCATGGGCATTCTCTAACGTACAGTAGGAATCGGTGTACTTTTTCTCGAGAGAATTGAAACTTTTAAAACATCCCGAGAAAGGGAATACCTATGTACTCACCTCTCGGAAGCCTTTCAAAATGTGCATGGGAATAACCATAATAATAATAATAATAATAATAAATAAGCCATCTTTTGCATTAATCGAACGCATATTTCTGCTGCTCTTAGAAAATACATGAATGATTTAAGAGTGCATGGTATTTTGTTAACCGAGTGAAGTACTGTTACTGCACTCTTACACACCCTCATACACACGCGAGATGCTTATTAGGCCGAAATGTCGCTTTTTTCTAAACATTTCCGGTTGTTGGGGGATACAAAATTGAGTTAACAAGAAGAATATTTAATTTCAAAGGTATAAAAAAATATAAATATCCTGTGTGTACACTTGTAGCAGCACGTCATCAACATCCCAGGATAACATATCACCAATGCAAATCCTCTTTCATGTAGACATGTTTTTTCATCTTGCAATTTCCTTCACTTAACCAATGTAACATGTTTTTTCCCTGTCTGGTTTTAAAAACATCTCCTTCCGATGATCGAAGTAAAAAAAATAAGCACAGAGAGTGTGTGAGGAACTGGAAAACAAGTGGGGTAGTGGCGAGCAAGTTGAATATATATCGTGACAACAGTATCCTTGTTGAATCGTAAAGTTCAGGGAGAAGATGAAAAAGATGAGTCGTAAAAGATGAGGCTCTTCTCTACCACTTTTACTGGAGCTGCTGTAAATGACTCAGAAAAAATGGTGCATGTGCTGCCACTGCTGTTGTGTGAACGGAAAAAATGATGGGATGTGTGTGTAATGTGTAGGTAGAGTCAGTTCTGTTGCAAGGCAACTGTGGAAACGGTTGAGATGAGATGCAAGTTGCAATATTATTTACTCCTCTCTCTCTCTCTGTTTTTGCAGATAGACTTTTATGTGCGCACGTAAAACTAGATGATAGTACATTCACTTCGAATTCCAACACCATGTACACTTATTTATATGTACTGAGTGAGTAGTCGGATGGAATAAAATTGTTTCCGGTAAGGGAGAGAGAGAGAGAATGAGAAAGAAGTAAACAAGAAAAGTATGTTTTCAAGATATGTTACTCTTTGACCTGTGCACTACTCAGTCGGTTGTTGATACACAAACTGCACACAATATTTTTTTCGTAACTCTCTGCGGTAAACAAACTCTTGTCTAAACCTCGCTCAAACCTCTTTCTTCATGTTTGTAAATGTGCATGTGTGTTTGTCTCTAGAAAAAATGTTCCTTTGAAACAGACGGAGCAAAGCAGTAACATATGTTGTTTTGCTTTGCAAGTTGCAAGAGACTCCCTAAAAAAGGGATACGCGCAGATACCTAAGTGATCTTTCTTTGCTATTGTGCGTTACTTTGTTGTTGTTGTTTCTGTTGCTACTGCTGTGTTATAGTTAGTTTTTCTTCTTGCTTAGTTAGTAGACTAGTAAAAACACGTGCCCCTACTTTGCCCTCTCTCTCTCTCTTTCTCTTATTTTATTTCTGAAAGACTACCGAAAAAGTGAGAGAAAGCATGATATCACGTAAATGAACCAACAAGGGAAATTATAATGGCAGGGGAGTCTTCTTCTTTACGCACTTGAGAAAACAACGTCATCAGCAGTAGCAAAAGTGTAGGAATCAACCAGAAACCCCGCTCCTGTTTCAATGATGATAATGATGCACACTTCACTAGGGTTTGCGTGTGTGAACGATTTGCAACGTGGTGTTCTGTCATTCACGGTGGAGATTAGTGGAAAAAACAAGGTAGAAAAAACGTAATGTTGCTGCCTAGTGAAGATGCTAAAGTTTGTTTGGGTGTAAACGAAGTAGAATATAACTTTATTCTTCTTCGCTATCTCATTCTCATGCACACACACACACAACTCTCGCGCGCTTTATTTCTCTCTCTCTCTCTCTCTCTTTCTCTCATACACACATTTTCTCAACATGTTTGTTGGTCATCATCACCATTGTAGTTTGTTGGTGTTTCTCATGATTTTTGCGCCCATTTCCCACTGCTGCTGTGACTACTGTTTTGTTTGTGCTCTTCTTTACCACGAGATTTGCCGTCGTGGCTGTTTTCCATCTTGAACTTGTTCAGTTCATTCACCGTTTCCTTTTCCCATTTCTTTAAGAGTACACAGGAGAGGACAACATCCTGCATATTTTCACTTTTCTCTCTGCCTTTCTCTCTCTCTCTTACATACTCCCCATAACTGCACACTACATACCAGCAGATACAACCAGTGCAGCCGTCCTCCTTCTCTGCATACATCCATAAGACAATAATAGTTCCGCTACCGAATACAGGAAAAGCTACCATCAAATTGGTATTTCAGATATTTACTGGCATCCTGCTTCTATCTGTCTGCTGCCGCTCAACTTCAAAGTCATTCTTTACAGTTGTGTCAGTCGGCATGGCTTTTATACACTTGGAAAGTACGCGAAACCCCCGATATATGTATATACATAGGCACCGCAATAAATATAAAATGTGGTGGTATGTGGTTGGCAGATGGGTAGTTTTCACGGTACTCTGTTCTGCTTTCTACTTCTCAACTTTTTTATGCAGACAACTTTCTCGTACTTTGTACACTTATACTAGCCACGACGCGTAGCAGTCAATACAATTGCCAAGTTCCGGGTTTGTAGTTCCAACAATGGCAAAAGTAGTATATTTTTATAAACCACTACCATCGCCAAAGGACTCCCCTGCCAGCATGGGGATGCCTCCAGTGAAAAATATCTATTTTTAAAGTATATATGGTTGTGTGAGCATTCGAAATAGTCTTGCCCTGTAACACCTTCCCTTTGCTTTTTATACAGTTTTAAATGAGAAACATTTTTACTGCTGCCCGCCTCTGTAAATACCCAACAAGTACCTTTACTACTACCACAAGTACGAAAAGAATGAAAGCCTGGAAAGGAAAAGTGCAATATATGTCTAAGGTATTATGGAAAAGTAACAGTGGAAAATGAGTAAAGTGAAAACAACATTTTATTTACACTTTCATTTCGCTCGTTGGAAAAAAAGTGAGCAGAAAGTAAGTTGATGGTGCAAGTTTTGTAGGCTATTCTGACCAGACAAGGAGAAGAGAGGGAAGAAGGAGGAGATGAGGATGAAAAAAAGAGAAACGGAGCAGAGAGAATGATGCTGGTGGTCGGAGTAGCCCGTAAAGTTAGCAGGCTGCACACTAATGACAAGCCTGTAATGGCGATACACCGCCACCGTCTGTTCAGGAAATAGAGTGTTTTTAAATTTACAACGATATTGCATAGTATACAGTTTGATAACAGCAAGCGGGAAAAAGAGGGCCTTTGTAGAGATAACGCGTACACACACATACTTCGCCATTTTTTCGCTTTTTTTCTCTCCCTCGCCCCACTTGGTAGTGGTGCACATGGGACATTTAATAGAAAAGTGAGAGAGAGAAAGGGAGAAAGCAGCAAACTGCGTTTCAATAGCAAGTCAGCAAACTGCTGCCAGAACGAGGTTTTTCTCTATTTCAATAAAGTTGCAAAAAAATTGTGAAATATGTAAGTAAATTCAGAGTGAGCATGGCATTTTACTGCCACTGTTCTACATAAATACATATGTATGTAAATATACTACCACATACCTGCATGTGGAAGCTTGCCTGCATTATTGTCTTGTCTATCTGTCCTCTTGTCCTTTATATCCCTATAAATCCCTTTTATTTGGTCCTCCTTTATTCACTACCATCACCGCCAGCATCATGCATTCTAGTCCTTATTATTATAAAAGAAAACAGGGACAAAGGGGTAAAGTAAAATGCAAAATGAGTGGTTGGTGGTAGTGGTGGTGCAAGAGTGGCAAAAAGAAAGTAAAATTGGGTGTGCTTGCATATTGAAATGGTAAACGAGTGACGTGATACGTCCATAAATACAAGCTAGTAAGAACATGTACACACTCGCATTGCATCGTGTGTGTATAAGTTTACTTCTTTATTTTCTAAATGAAACGAGCGACATGGAAAGAAAAATAATCGAATAAGTATATTGCTTATATTGTGAAGGGCTATACCGGATGCACATGGATGAATGCTGCGCTTTTCTTGGTAGTACTCTAAACACAACCGTTATTATACCAGCAGCCCTCTTTAACTTTTTACTGCATCTCTTTCTCCCTTTTTCCTCGTGCTCCTTTTTCTTCTCCTACACCTCCTTTTGACTAGTTTTGTTTCCACAATCAAGTTAGACGACGACGATGATGAAATTCCTTTTGCTGGAGCGAAATAGAAGCGAGAAAGAGAGTTGGTTATATACCAGCAGTATTACGACTACTCAACAAACTTGTAGGAAAAAGAAGTTTTCTGCTCCCTTTTTTATAAACTGACTCTGAAATTGTATAATATTTTAGAATAATATACTGCCGCTGCTGCGACTGCTTGTTGGAGGTACAACTAGTAAAAAAAAGAGTTAGCAGTCTGAGTCTTCTTTTTTTATACTATTCTCTTGAGTGAGTCTTCATTTCTATATATATCCAGTCACTGACACAGTCAGTTAGACAGCATCATCTGGTTTCTTCCTCATCATCGTCATCATACCCATAAAAGAGTGGTGTGGTGATGGGTGGTTTTCTCTCCAGAAAGCACACACATACACCAGGAATGGCTTAATAAGTGTATAAAACTAGATGAATAAATATTTCTCTGAGGAATTTATGAGGATTTTCTTTTCCAACTTCTGAGCAGGAATTTCTCCACTACGGAAAGTAAAATTAGTAGCAGTTGTAAGTTGTAGAAAACGAAGAAAAAGAAATTGAGAGAGAGAGAGAGAGAAAGCGAGAGAAAGTGGGGAAATTGAGAAAACCAGATATACAAGCAAATTACGTGCAATTCATTTACTACTAAAATACACTTGCCCTTCCTCTCTGCTACAGCGACCACTACTACTACTCCTGCTTCTGATGCTACTCTGGAGGCTTCTAAAACAAGAAAGTAGTTTCATTTGCGTTATATTACCATAAAAGGTCGGACAAAGATTATTATGTTAACTTTTTTCTCTACTTTTTCATTGTTCAACTGGCGAACTGTGTGTCGGTGGAAGGAAAATAGGAAAACTATTAATCCATTTGGTTTTGTTCTAGAAATCTACCTCCTCGCAAACCTGTCTCCCTAGAGTACGTATACACGCAGTTTACTTTTGCGTGTTTGTTTGAATAGCAGGGAGATTTAAAAGTTTAAACGGAAAGAAAATTGGTTGTAATTTTGTTGACCATTTTTCTCTATTTTAAACAGGAATCCTCACGCCTCTCGTATTTTTAGGCTTATTTTTTTATATATATATTTTCCCCCAGAAAACCTCCTGTACAAACAAATAATCCATCACGAAAACCCTAACGAAATGGTACGTGTGGCATGACTACCAAAAGCAGGCACTGGTGGTGAAGGGGTATGATCATGGTGATAGTAATGTGGACAGACGGCTGGTAAAAACGTCAAACACTGAGCAGCCTAACATGGATGAATGATGATGGCGAAGCAGTGGTTTTTGGTCAAACAGTACTAATAATATGAAATAACAGAACTGCTCCACCGACTTTTAACACGAACATCCTACATAACTCAATGGTAGTAGCTCCTCCACAGAGAAGCATAAGTTTGAAACTATTATTCCCACTACTTTGGTAGATAGATAGATACATTGAGAAGGCTACATGGGAATATGTACACAAAGGCTTACTTATTCTCTGTATCCATCTTAGACACACATACAGAACGCACACACACACAAATTCAATCTATCCGAAATAGGCCAACCCCAGTGAAACCACGACAACACTTAACTACTTACTTAAGTTTGAATTTTTTTGAGAACTTGTTACTTCCTTCCCATCATTCCTTCGAATTCGGTATTTCCCTGACTACTGCCTTATCCACGTTTTAGCTTTATCCAGAAAAGACACTTTACTTGTACTGCGTGTAAGCTTGACTACAACCCTGGCAAGAAGACGCAAACACGCTTTTCACTTTCTTTACAAGAAGCTATCAATTATTCAAGACAAAGCTTAAAACTTTATCTCAGCAGTGGTTTTTCCTTTTCTACTTCAGTGCCGGAGACCCTCTAGGCGTCCTCTCTTTTCTAACGGTTTACCAGGAATGCATCCAGCTAGAGAGCTATACTGCTATCACATAATAAAAAAAGAAAAAAAGGCGTATTTGTTCCTGACGCTTTGTTTTAAAACAAATGTACTCTTGTTTCATTTTTTTTCTGGGTCATCTACTTTTGTCGTTTTTTTAACTTAGCCGTTTTTTCGCGATTCTTGACAATCTCAAGATGACAACGGTGACGATGGTGATGATAGCATCAAATGATATTGCTTTATGCTTTCTCTCACCGTAATTAGTTTAGAGGAGTTGGTGACTAAGCAGGACGCTAATTGGGAGTGTGCTGAAGTGAAGTGCTGTTGTACTGAAGCATGCAAGTACTTTCGTTTCAAAGTTTCTTTCCTTCCCTTTCACTTCTGTAAATTATGGAAGTGCCATTCTGTCCTTCTCTAATTTCACTCAGGCACCTTCATTCACTCTCTCTCTCTCTCTCTTTCCCTCTTTCTCGCCACTTCCTTTATAAAGTGTTCTTGAAGACGGGTGTGCATAAACAAAGCTCTCATTAGGTAAATTATTACTCTCGAAATGGTATCATTTTCAGAACCACTCCCACCACTACCACCACCAAAACAAGAATAACAGCATCCACTTCTTTTGGTCTACTTCTACTACCACTTCTTCTACATTATGAACTCTGACAACGATGAAGATGCTCGTGTCGACGACAACAACAACGATGATGATGCTGACTAGAAAGAAGAAGAATTACAAGTACTGTTGATAAACGAGTGTTTATTTAACACACACGCACATACGCCCGCTCTTGAGAAAGGCAAAGGAGAAAAGCAAGATTTACAGCTAAAAAGTGGAAAACCAAAACTTAACATACTTCAGCAATATCAGCGTATTACTTCCCACGGAGGATTGCCTACTTGGCAGAAAACTGGCGACAAACGTCATACGATGCCGGAACATGTGCACCAACAAAAAATAATAATAAGCTACACGTTACGCACACGTACACATTCTCTTTCTCTACCATCCTTTCTCCCCCAAGCCTCCCGCAAAAAAAATTGAATCGCCCAAAAACCGACCACCACGACCATCCTACTGTTTTGTACTAGCTAGTAGGAGGAGTTATACTGTGTAACTTTGTATTCCAAGTGGCACAATAAGAATAATAATACTAAGCACTTGTGATTCTCATCTCTGGTGCACTACTGCTTGTCTTTTTTGGTTTTCATCGTGCAACATGGTTTTTCCTTTTACCGTCTTTTTCACCTTGTTTCCCTAGTATTGTTTTGCAGGAACAAAGTTGAAATAATATTAATAATAATAATAATAATAATAATATCACTACAAAAAGTATTAACGACACTCTCTACTCTACAGCGCTTCCTCTCTGTCTCTACACCGTATACCTATATATTCTGTCTTGCAGGTCTCATATAGGCCACACGTCAAATCTGTTTTCTGCTCTTCTTCTTTCTTTTCTGAGCTGTTGTGTTTTTTTGATACTACTACAAGAGGGAATGCAAAACTCTATGAAAATGAAAGTTGACAGCGGTGTGAAACTAAATCTAATTTATTTTGTCAAACTTATTCACAACCTTGTGTACTACATGCATACAACTCGACTTTGCACCACACACACACACTCACACACACAAGTAGAGAAGTAGATAGGTATATATATAAATATCTGTTGGTGACTTGACAAAGGTTTTTTCCCTTCTTAACAGGAAAAATATAAAAGTTGAAAGAAAAAACTCGACCGCGACATGAAGGAAAAATATGTGCGCGTTCTTTTACAGATATATATACAGTACACAAGTTGACATAATATGAAGGAACAATGAAAAGGGGAAGAGATTCTAAAATAAAAAAATAAGTTTTCCTCTCTTTCATCTTTGCTCTCTTGTTTTGTTTCTCTCTCTCTCTCTCTCTCTCTCTCTCTCTCTCTCTCTCTCTCTCTCTCTCTCTCTCTCTCTCTTACCTTCTACCTACACAGGATATGCACATGAGAGTGCGAAATAACTAGCATGTTATTACACAAAGAAAATAACCTCAAACACCAACGGCAAATAGGAGCAGCATAGAAATAATATTGTTGAGTTTTTTTCTTCGGCTGCTGCGTTTTACAGAGAATTTACCTAGAATGTTGAAAGAATCACCCAAAGGTATACAGAAGCTGAGGGGGAAGAAAGAGAAAAATAGATATATACTTTGCAGAGTTTGCATGGTGTTCCAAGGGAATGTTATTTGTTCTGGTTTTTCTTTTCTTCGCCAAGTTAACTTTTCTGGGAAAGAGAGAGAGAGAGAGAGAAAGAGAGAGAGAAAATGCAGGCATGTGTGTAGAAACATTAATAACTTGTGCACAAGTTTCCTGTGTTGCCTTGGTGGTGGTAAAGGTAATAATAATATTCTAGAAAAAGGTCAACTTTCTTGACATTTACGTATGCGAGTAGAGAGGATAAAAAATCAGAGAAAGAGAGGAAAGGGGAAAATAAGATGATTTCGTGGCGGTTTCCAGGGGAAAAAGTCTGTTTGATTGATTACAATAAGGAGTATCACACACAGGTTAAGTTCACTCAAGAAAGCTATAAAAGGTACGTGTACCATGTGCACATAAAGGACAACTAATAGTCCGCTAGTCAGTAATGAAAAGGGAAAAAATGGGAAGCACGCTACGCCACCAAAGTACACATTTACTTTCCCTGTTGTCCTTATTCCCTGTTACTTTTCTCCGTGAAGGACAGGCTCTCGTTTTTTATTAATGTTACACCTACTCGATTTAGATAAACACCGTTTTGGTATGCATATGGGAGGCAGCAGGTGACCAGACACGAGGATTGATTGAGCAGTTTTGTGTTCACTGACATCGACTGCTGCTGGTTGTCTGCGTACAAGAGCAATACAATTGCCATTGCTACTGCTTTCTACCTGAGATTTCACTTTCCATTTCTCTTAACGTTCATTTTTCTCTTGCTGGTCAATGAGTGTGTGGTCATGAACAAAATAAACAAAAAAAACTACGTGCGTCCTTCTTAAACCCAGCAGGGCTCCTGTGATAGTAATAATAACACCGTTGCCGGAAGGCAGGACAAGAAAAAATGTGGGTCGGCCTTTTGGACAGTTTACAAGAAGCCTGAGGGATAACATCCACCAACCATGTTATCATCATCGGTTATCGCGGTACTGGCTGTTGCCACTACAGTGTACACTTTCCCTATAACCAAACGCACATACAGAGAAAAAGTGGTACGCTTATCGTTAGTGACTGCTCAGGTGAGTGAATTAATATATTTTCTTTTACCTTAAAGAGCCCCAACTAGAAAAGGAGGGAATAGAGAGTTGACGGGAAACATGTTTATTTATGCTTTTTCCCTGCCTACTGACGACGTACCTGGGCATAATATACTACTCACCTACCCAGCTTTTTAGGTGGGTGTCTGTGTGTTACATGACGTTGCTGCTTAAGTGAGATATTTTCTGGGAAAAGAAAAAAAGTAGACCAGGCCAGATATTCTGGGCATTAATATAAACTGGTTATTATGGAAGTGTGGTGCACGCTGGGCTTATCTGACATCTTATCGGAAAAAAAAAGAGAGATTGTTCCCAGTGACAGAACAACCACCTTTCTTTGTTTCTTTTTACTGCCTCAATCCATCCATGTAAGTAAATTTGCCAGAGTACATAATAATAAAAATAATAATAATAATAAAAATATATAAAAAGCGTTTCATCTATTGTGTGTACAAGTGCACTTACTCACACACGATCACAATAATGCTCACAAGTAAATAAAATGAACACGTATATAAAATTACCTCCCTCTCTCTCTCTCTCTTTTATGTATTTGTTTGTGTACACGCTGTTGATTATTAAATTGTGCATGCTGTTGAAATAATTGAATTTGCCGGCATCTCACTCACTCATTCTCTCCGTGCAAGGCCTTGACGGGCCACCGTTTTCCTCTTTTCCGTCTCACGAAAAAGCAGAGGAGCAGCAGCACCCCGTGTTTGAGTAAAATTAGCAGCCGCAAGTAAAACGGTAAGCACACTAATGCTCCTCTACAAAATACCTAGCGCGCCTTAGGGATATTAATACGAGAAAGAAGCATTGTTGCTCGGGGAACAGAAACAGAGTTTTTCATGGCACAGCAAACATTGCTGCTGCTGGTTGCGTTTATGTAAAATATGAATTCTCGGGCTAAAATGAAAATCATAACGCAATACGTAATACGTATGTGCTATATGTACTCCAAACCATGTTTCTGTAAACATATAAACGAATAGTATGGAGGTTTGTATATACACACAAGCGCGTATAACAGTTTTCCAGGAAATTTTACGACTGCATAATATTATCCTCCACTCGACATTTTTTGTGGAGTTTTATTATGAATAGCTTTTTGTTATTTTTTTACTTAGCCCGACGGACTTAGTGTTATTATCATCATTGGCAAACGGCAGCGATGGTGGTGGTGTTTGTACTTGGTACAGGGCATAAGAAGTTCACCCTATACAAACATGGCTTAATCATCCAGAAGGAAATCATGAATGTTTATCTTAAATTTGCGTGATCCTCCGTGCTCGGTGCAGGAGAAACCGTCAAATAATATGTGGCAGTAAAAACGTGTGTATGTGCGTACCCCAACACACACACACATATACAATCCATAATGTTTATGTTTGCAGGGTATAATATTCCATTTCTCTCGATACGTATAATGTGTGCGATGGTGGCATGGTGGTGGGGAAACAAATTTTAGCCCAATAAAAAATCCCATGTAGTCCAATAAGTGCGTATAAAAACTGGTCATATGGGGATAGGAAAAGACATTTTAGCCAACTTATAATACCACTTCTCTTTCCGATGTGCTGATAGCAGCAGTGGTGGTGGTAACAGTGTTTGGCGGCCGCCGTGCAACTAAAAAACTACTACTCCTCCTGCTTCCTTTTTTCCTATTTTGCTTAAAATACAAACACAACAGATGAGAACGGTTTTTTTCCTTTCTCTCTCTCTCTTTAGTTTCGGTTTGCTACGTTTGGCTGGCAAGTTTTAGAAATTTAATGACTATGTTCCCCATTTCTCTCTCTCTCTCTCTCTTTCTCTCGCTTGCTGTTTAAACACTCCAATTAATTCAAAACTGTGGGCAATACCAACATATAATAGTTTTATAACTACTAGTTTTTCAAAAATGCGGGAGTTCTGCATAAATAATACCAGCGCCACACTACAAGCTCCTCTACCTCGTGCTCTCTCCAGTGAGCTAATCACACATAAATCCTTTTATACTCTCTTTCCGTTTCGCTCTCTCTCTCTCTCTCCTGCTTTACTACTCTGTGCAAAGAAACAAGTGGATCAAAATCGTAAAATAGTAGCTACCACCATGTACTTGGCTTCTTTTCTATTATGCATGGTGGTAGGTATATTTTAAAATGGTGTTTACTCTTAATCAAAGAATAATGCCTAATCTTTCTAAACCTTGGCCGAAATGACGGTTCTTGTGCGCAGTCATGTATTCTATTTTACCTACGCTGCATATATTGCTCCCGGTTTCTCGCCAGAAAGCGGCGAACAGGAGCACAGGTGGAACAATATTTTTCTCTTTAAATTACTACCCAGTTATTTTTTCCTACCCGGTACGAACATGGTAATTAATTGGGCTAGAATTTTGTTAACTTGGGGAATGACTCGGTTCTTTTTCATTTCCTGTGACATTACCTGATCCTGCAGACGCATGGTGTGTTCCACCAGTACTAGTTGCTATTATTATTATTATTATTATTAATATTAAGTACAAGTATCCATGTTTCATTTTCAAAACACGACCGTTTTTGAGTTGGTGCAATAACGGAAAAAGAAACTAAACAAATGTAAACACGAATGTTTCTAATATTTCCTACACGTTTCCTATCCCTATCCACCAATTGTACACTCGTATCGTCGTAACTGACTGGCAAAGCGACACACATACACATGCATATAAAAAGAACAATTTCTTATATTCGAAACCCTTCACAGTACGACACGATTCCACACTGTAGGAATTAATGGTGCCACAATTTTGCACACAGAAAGCGTGGCTAAACCATGGAAACGGAGGCAAATTACGTTTTTTTGCGGTGATCGTGATCTCAATGTAAGCCGCCATTCATTATGCTATTAAAATTCATTAATGTTATCATTTCAAAAATCTATGCAGATGTGCAGCGCATAAACCTACGAGCATGCTTTACGTAATAAACCGTATCAATACCCTTAATGGTATGTATGTATATTCAGAAAGAGAGAGAGAGAGAGAGAGATACGTAGTAATTTTAATCTGACAAGGGTCTTTGGTATAATATATTATGCAAACAGAGCGCGAGAGGAAAGCATCGTTTTCATAACTGGAAGGAGTTGCATAACAATATTCAAATTCAACGTCGCTTTTTAAATCATCTATCAGCTAAGTATCTTAAAAGAATCGGGCGCGTCCGCCTTCTCCTTCCCCTTTCATAATCATTATTATCCGTATTAATAAGGTTAATGATCAAACTGATGCTGCTTCAAGACTACTTCTTCTACTACTACCACCGTCACTATATACAGTAACATAAAAAAAATTAATAAGACAGTGAATGAGATAATAATATAAAGCTTGCACTGGGAAATAGGCACGAACAACACATACGGAGTAAAGAGACTAAGCGAGATACTTAAGATGAGAATGATGACGACGTGTGCATACCAATTTAAGGAGTGTCCGGTGGGGGGAAAAGATGCTGGACGATGACAGTTGACACTGTCAGTCTTCAAATTTTGTGATGGATTTTCACACGAACCTTGTGATTTTCTAGATTTACAAAGTTTAGCCGAAAGTCGTCTAAAGGGAGTAAACGTTCTATTGGCAATTTAATGTTTCCTGATTCCTGACATATCTAATGATGTCGGAAGATTTCTAGAAGAAATCTATTAAATGGACAATGAAATCTGCAGACGATTTAGAGCAAACCAACTGCCATTATCAAATCTGCCGCT
>JAHZNB010005362.1:0-10098 GCA_027744295.1 Callyntrura guangdongensis
ATACTCATTAAGATCAATATATCCGATTCCCATTGCTATTATTGATTTACCTTTTACTTTACTCCAAGTAACTCTAGTCACTCGTCAGAACAGGACTGGCACATGATCAATCATGAGTTTAAAGCAGACTGATATATCTTTTATACTTGCAAAATGCAAACTTGATGTGTGGATGAAACAAGTGAATACAAAAATAAGTGAGTGCAGATAAAAGAAAGTGTATCAAAAGAGAGGATTCTCTTTAAAAGAAACACGGGATAACATCACACAATTAAGTTTGATGTTTTGACATATTGTGACAAGATGGAAAGCAGTGATAGTACAACGTCCCGTTTATACAGACAAAAATCCATTACCAAAAACGTTGACTGCATTTAGAGCTTTAATAAAATTCTCCTGCTGCATGCTGAATCGAATCACACGTCATGATGACCGATGATTATAAGAGATTAATGACTTCTACCATAACTAACTATTCCTCAATCAATTTAGTCTCTACCTCAATCAGCAGAGTTGAAAAATACTCAGCGTCACAACAAGTGAAAGAAATACGAATGACAATGGCGATAATTATGGAGTTGAAGCAGCTAAGCAGTTGTCAAACCGTATATTACCGTCGATACTCCCATTCAACGTTAGTTTTAAATATATTGTCATGCTTCATTACATTATTATTAACCATTATATTTTGATGATACGTAACACTGAAACTTACCTTTTGAATTTGCATTTGTCAGGTCACTTTACTGAATTAATCCATGGTCATTGTCATTGAAAAAATATTTTGGTTAAAGTTACAGGTTGCCCCTATAAGTATAAAAGAAAAATTGGGGTTCCTTTATGTAACAGGCGTGTTAAATAAAAGCGAGATTAATGATTTCTAAAACAATACAAAGTTTCAAGCAGCATGCAGGTATTTTTATTTTGGGACATCACAATTTCAAATGATATAATTTTATTTATTGAATATTTTTAATAGAAAACTTTGCAAGTCGTTTGAAATAGGTTTGCGTGGGAGTGGATTAAGAGTTATAAGCTTTGTAAAATCGCTTTTCTCGGTCCATATTCTTTTGGCACTGTGCGATCGTTTCGTCCACAATGCAATCATCAGGTTTTGAAACAGACACTCGGAGTGTGTCCACATTGAGTTCAGGCTGATGAGCAGGAAACGACGTGAGTGGAAATGCTGTAAGGATCAACACAAAAGTAAAAATTATAAGAGAGCGTCATTTGAAACAAAGTTAACGTAGTTCACATAAACATAACCATTATAATTGCAAGTGAAAGTGTTCTGTAGCCGCAACAATTTGCAAACGCCGTAGTGCAAAATGCAAATTTCTAATCTAACAGCCAGTGTATTTTGAAGGGAAAGTACAATGTAAGCCCAGTATAATAATTGATTATGATAGCAACTTGAAAAAGTTCTCGTCGCATTTTACCCCAGAAAACCTAAACGGTACATCTATTAATAGCACAATACTGGAGCTTGTTACTATCATACAATATGGAGAGCAGCGGTTGCATGAAATTAACATTTACGTGTTGGGTTACACGCGTTCTTGTTGCTGTATTTTTATTACAGATTCTTATTCCATTTCATTGCAATTATATGCAAAAAATTTGAAATAAGTAACTTGAAGAATATTTAAAATATTTCCGTTATCAGGATTAACTTACTTGAAATGTTCAGAAGCACATCCCTTGCCTTGTTGCATACCGGCTTTTGGTATGCTCTCATAGACTCCGATATGTAGTGATGCCCATACTGGAAAATAAGGATATTGAATGTTGACAAAAATGTAGACGACTAGCTTGAAATGTTAATTTTTTTTACATACTAACTATGATTAACCTGTGAAAGCCGAGCTCTATCATATTTTATGTAATTCCTGTCTCGTCTTTCTTCTACCCAGTTACTTAAAAGAACACGAGGTTCGTACGTGCAAACTTGTGGATTATCATCGCAGCCTTGTCGACCCTTTGCTTGAGTCATACCCATCCTCACCTTCCAGGGTATTTCATCATATGGATCTCCATAAGTACCTGTTTGGAAAATACCGTTTCAGTTGTCGTTAGTCAGAAAATTTGCAGTGTAGTGTACAATATTCAAAATCTTAAAAAACTTAATAGGGGCGGAAAGGAAAGTGTGTAATGATTTCAGGCTTAACCTGATCTGAGGGAATAATGGAATGGGCCTCCGATAAGAGTCACATTGCTTGCTCTGAGAATTCGCTTGGCGAAGTCAATCGTGTTTACAGGTTTTCCTGGCTTGTCAAATTCAATATTGTATTCGTTTTGAGCAGCCAGGATACTTTCTTTCGTGGTCTGGTCATCCCTTTTTCGTACTTCTCTATGCGTCATTTTAATTGTATGAGAAAAACTTTCCGCTTGAAATTCTCAACAGCATAAAACTGTAAAAACAGCCCAGGAGTATGATTTGGTGCGACGAAATAAAATAAAATAAAATCCATGTAACCACCAGAAAACATCGAATTTTAAAACAAAACCGTGATGTACGTATTCCACACATAGTATATATTTATTACAAGAGAAAAACATATCACTTACTACAGAGGGATAACATTGACAACGAAGAAAAAATTAAGTGTTAAGAATGTAGAAAACTTGCGATAGGGGTTGATTTTGAGGGAAAGTAACCCATAACTGAAATAACATTTCCTCTTTGAATGGCAATACTAAAACGTTGAGTAAGGAAAGACCTCGAACGAATTTCTCCAGTACATGCAAATAATCGTAAATTAATAATAATTTATCTAATAATTCCACACACTACTACTTGGATTGGACCATTGGAGTCCAATGGTCCAATCCAAGTAATCAACGAGTAAAATGGAATATCGTTGCAAGTAATAGGTCAGAAAATTAAAGTAGTAGTTGCAAATGCAGAACTAACGTACCTTAGTAAATTTACCGTCCAAACAAAATGTCGTTCACGTCCAGCAGTGTTTCACGGATACCAGTGGACACCGTCCATCGACACCTTCATGGCCTACCAGCCCACCAGACACCGCCCATCGACACCACCATGGCCCACCGGACATCGACTTTTTCCTGGCCCACCGGTGGGCCGTGATGCACTGGTCCAATCCAAGTAGTAGTTCGGAAAATTAAAGTAGTTGCAAATGCAAACTAACGTACCTTAGTAAATTTACCGTGCAAACAAAATGTTGTTCACGTTTTGCAGTGCTTTACGGATACCAGTGGACATCGCCCATCGATACCTGCATGGCACACCAACCCACCGGACACCGACCTTTTCCCGGCCCACCAGTTCACCGGACACCGACCTTTTCCTGACCCACCGGACACCGACCTTTTCCTGACCCACCGGACACCGACCTTTTCCTGGTCCACCGGTGGGCCGTGATGCACTGCTTGAATAAAAATATTCTTAAAAACAGAATTAAAAGACGTTCTGGACCCCTCTTCTGGAGTCCGTGTAAAAGTAAGAAATAAAATACTTCATGTTGGCAGTTGGTGGAGATCGCTAGAGTAGTTGTAAAATAGAGTTTACGTTCTTCTCGTTAGGTGTGCACTACTTTCCTGAATTGAGTAGGAAAACGTTCTTTCTTCATAACTCCGACATTTGTATTAGTTGAAATAGGTTCTTTATTGACAAGCTGCAAAATATGTAAAACATAGAGAACCCGTGGTACCCCCTTACGGTACAAAAGAGAAATAACTAAAATGTTCTTTTAAAGCGGAAAGATATTTTACATCACTTCACAGGACAGGACCCCTACCCAATTTTCCTTACAAGATTGTTGTTATGATTTGTTTGTAAAAGTAATGTCAAGTAAATATGGTTTGTGCGTGAACTAAGGAGATACTACCAGAGGCGTATACATGCCATGTTGTAACAGTCAATAGTTGGTTGTTAAATTATTTTAAAGATTTCTGACATTTTATCTCAAGAATGCAATATAAACTAAATAGCACATACTACATAATTAAGAATAGCCAATTTCTAAATTATAACGTAGGCCTGCCTAAAAATAAAAAAAAATTAATTATCAAACCGATTATTACTGCATTTACTCTAGCTTTCACCACAACTCCAGCCTTTAGCCGTGCATAACAATATTTTTCTGCTGTGAAAGGTCACAAAGCGCATCGCTTTGCACAAAAATTGGGGTGACCAGCCAGTCGACACGGAAATTCACTGTTGTTCTCTTAGTGCTGACTTGCTAGTTGCCATGTTGAATGCTGTTGTGCTGTGCTTGCTACTCTGTCGAGAAAGCAACAGCCAGCGGCATCTGTTATTATGATTTGGTTCTCTCGACATAAGTGCAAATGTAGATTGCTTTGTTTCATCACTCGTCAGTTCACTATGATATACTTAGATGTCGCATAACGTGCAGCAAAGCGTCATTTTCATCGCTTGAAAACGTGCATGTGTTCAGCCAGAAGAGAGACCAGATAATAGAAAAGGAAGGCGTGTTAGATCAGTTATCTTTTCGTTACCAGCGAAGGTTTTGCTGTAAAAAATTTGGAACATGCACACCCATTTTGAATATGGTACTCAACTCACACCGGAAAATGGAAAGCAATTATCATTTCATTACATACGGTTCCAAAAAATATTCATTTATGAGAATATATTGAGGTTATTTATTTGTTGATGTGCGTTCCAAATTTAGCCAAGACTTAATAAGAGTAAAATAATTTTATTACCAAAAACATAATTAAATTTAGCTCGATTTGATTTACGCTGTCGTCTTTAACTGTGGTTATTATATTATAGCAGTAATTTGAAATTTGAGATGAGTGAAATTACTAATGCTTGAGGGATTGATTTAATGATTTTTTTATTACGCACCAAACATCACACATACCCTGCAAAGGTGCAAAAAGGTTGACAATGACGATGACCATATACTTACTACTTACCGACCTACCTATACGTGTAGCCAAGACTCAACACTCCAGGAATATCTGACTAGCGCATAGGTACTCCCCTCAACACCATAGCTAGGAAGGCGACTTTGACTGAAATGCAAAATGGAAAGGAAAAATAAAAAAGCAACAGGAACATTCCCCGAATACTGTGTGGCTGTTCGTGCACAGCATGTAAGTAATGTCGATACGATAAAGACAGATTTTACAGCTGAGAAATAGAAACGTTTGTGTCAACATGTCCGGGCCCATTTGGCTATTTAGTATTCTTCCCAAACCATTGTAACTGCCCGGCTTTATTTTATCAAGCATTTCCCAAATTGTAATCCAGTAAAGTAATATTACGAAGCGGTAGACGCTCGGAACGAAAGGAAGGATGTCAAATCAACTAGTAAAAAAACTTCTAGCTAAAATGCGTTGAGTTGGTCGTCGTACTGAAGTCGACGGCACAGCAGCAACAGCACAAAGTCCTTTCTTTTTACTTGACTGCATGCTTAGTATTCATCTCTAGTTATTTCCGACCAGCTAGTCTGCACGTCTGGTCGAATATAATTTTGTTGGAAGCCCAATTTACGTCCGTCCGCTTCCGACCGTATTCGTAAGTTTTAAATTATGTATTTATTTAAAATTTATAACTATTAAAATTATATCGGTAACTACCTGCATACGGTATGCAACATACCTGGTGGTCGGTGGTCCTACGATTACATTCCACGTCAAACCTCATATTCATCATTTCTAATATTGTTATGTTTCTGGTGTCCAATAATGTTAAAACTGGGTTTTTGGTAAATACGGGTATTGACAAAAACATTAACGTTTAATTATTTTAACTGTTCATGACTCTGACTATTACATTTATTCGTGAAGTTTGTAAGTCTGCAAAATAGTATGTACAGGAGTATGACAGTGGAGTATTGTTGGTCGTACTACAGAAGTTGCTTTATTTCAATTGGACGCGTTTTTCCTTTGCTTGTACATTTGTACCAGAGCTAGCAAGCCCCACCACCACCAGCACACCACCGTTTCCTGGTTTATGGTCTAGCGTCTAGCTAATTTATCTCAAGCTCGCGAAGAGATCCGATCTTATTCGACGGCAGCGGTTTCATAAACCTCCACAGATTGTCCATGAAATGGGCAGCTCACTTAAATCCAAAATCTATAATATTATGCTTCTTTGGCATTTATTCTATTTGCATGTCATATAAGCTTCGCACGACTTCCCTTGTTGGTGGATGAAAAAACAACGCTCCTACCAACAAACTAAAGAAAATGCTCTTTTTGCAGTCAATAAACGCACTAGCAGCGACGAGAGTTAGTTTCACGAAAGTATAAAAAACTTTCACATTATTATTATATGAGCGTGGTTGTGACAGCTATAACCTATTATACTCCTTGAGTCGATGGACATGCAACCGCTCCCATCCCATTAATTTGATGGTGCAGTAGTGTGGTAGTTACACGTTACACGTTTCATGAAAACTACCGGACCAAATAATAATGTCCAAGAAGTAAGTGCTTGGTTAATGACTCGTGTTGGAATACTTGGATAACTCATTATTACGTTCTGTATACCAAATTGTGCATACGGCAATGTGTCATCCAAGCAAGCAATATATTTTGAAAATTATCTTATCCAATCCTTCCTCATCAATAATGCAAGATGTCACCATTTTCTACCTACCACGCGCGCGTTTCAATACAGCAAATATGTGGGTATTGCTTTCTTGCATGCTTACGGGCTCTATATTGTTGACTGTGTGCTGTGCGGAGCGTCAGCTTTTTTATCTTTCACATATATCATTTTATACATACCTATATAACCCAACACAAGTTTTTTTCTTCATTTTCCTGTCCATTAGCATCAGACCGCATGCTGACGCTACATTTCAATTTTCAAACTAATTAAGTAAATGTATGCCAGTTGGAGTGGCACTGGGACACTGGGAGTATAATATGCTTGCTTTAGCAGTTCACCGAAAGGCTGCACACATTCTCTTGTCAAATGCCATACCTGGTGAGTACACAAAGGATGTAGGAAATAAAACTGTTAATGATGTCACACAAGTCGAATTTACACGAGACAATGCAGAGGTATAGAAAAATGCTAAAAGGAAATCATTAAATTTGAGAACATTCAGAAACTCTCCGCTGACACTCTTCTAACTGACCAACATAGTCAACACAACGATAACTACGGGAAATTGGGCACACAGCGAAAATTGACAAATTAATGTATAACTGTCTTAATCATAATCATAATAAACAGCGATGGCGCAGTAGAAAAGCACACAGGGAGGATGCTCCATTGAAGGCGTTTTGCAAAACGGAAAGTCTTTATCAGTTAACCACTGCGGGACATCAAACATCTTGATGGAGTTACAAAATGCAATATGTGTAATTGGAAATGAAACACAAAATATTATGTTTATTGACTGCAATTCACTATTTTCAAAAGTAAATGCGCAGAGCTCGTGCTAGAAACAAAAATGGGTAATTTGGGTGATGTAATTTACACGCGCGTGTAGTAGAAAAGTTGTGCCTATTTTTTGAAAATATTATGCAATACCATCATATCAGTCAAAGATAAGCAAAGGGTGTTTTACGAAAGATAATACTTCAATTACTAGAAGTCAAGGTACATCGTCATTTATTCTTGAATGGTTACACGTGTTGCGCAAGTGGGGAACGGCATTCTTCTCCCATAAAAACGGTAACTATTTTATCAAGTATCATCCCCTAATAATAATAAATCTACAATTCTAATTTGTACAAGTCCCAGATAGAGATCAAATCAATTTGCCTTTTTCAAGATTTGTTGACTATGTTGATGTTTCTTGTGAGGACTCCGGACTGGTGATGTGTTGTTGCGTTTAGAAAATGGAAATGGGAACCCCATAGAACAAAACTCTCTCTTGAGAAGATCTCTGATTGTTGCTTGTTGCAAAGTACAAGTTTACGGGTAGTAATTACTTTCTTTCTTCCTTTGTACAATTATGGGCAAAATGGTTTGAAGCAAATCAAATATGGCTGGCGCCCTGATGGAAAAACGATGTGTGAATGTGATACGACGTGACGGATAAAATATATTCAATGCCGTAATATGGAACGCACGGCTCCTGTCCCATTTTTTCTAACAGACATTGTGCGCTGTTGTTTTCTTATAAAAATCTTTTAAGCACGCACCCACTTAATATTTTTGTTTAAAAAAATTCCATTGTACATTGTTAAGCGATAAAGATATTTATGATTTTACGCGTTCTCAGAGACCACACAGCGGCATCACACGCAGCGCGCAGCTTTACCGCACTATATGCCTGAAAAGCGGTTCAAAAAGATCCAAAATGACCGTGGAAAATGGAAGTCACCAACATCGATTTACTTTTCAATGAGAACTCTTCAATTTTTTTATGAAACAAAAAAATCGCTTGTTTCTCGTTGTTTGTTGAGTATATTACAATGATGTGATGGCTCACAACAACTGACTAAAGGAAAACACCTTCTTCTTTAACATGCACACGCTGCCATCCTCAAATCGCAAAAACGTTCCGTGTCGAACATACAGGCAAAATACAATGTTTGCTTATAGGTATACACGTATACACACAATAAGTTTCGTCGTCATCCTCATCTTCCCCGGCTATGGAAGATTTAAAAATGTTGCGCAAAACACTACGGCCACGTTACATACGACGTATCATTATTATTGTTGTGTCGCCAGGCCGTCGTGGTGGAGCCTGACTGATATGATGATGTCTGGATTTAAGATTTGGAATGATGAAAGATTAGCTGATTATAATACTACATACAAAGAGGAGTCTAGGAATAAGGAGAAGAAGTTAATACAGAAGAAGACAAGAAAAAAATCTGTTTTTATTGAGCCTTTCACGTTGGCTTTATATACAAGCTTAAAGTTTTCTCAACGTTGGTACTGTTGCTGCTGCTTTACGGGGAATAAACACGAAATAAAACTTAACAACTTATATAGCCGTGTGTATAAATGTAGTCGCAAGCGAGTTGACTGACGTTTTACTCTCGTCCTCCTCATCATCATATTATCATACTGGTTGGGATGCTTAAATGAGATGAAAAGACGGTAAGTATTTATGCATAAACATATATATATCTATGCAGTCAGTCAAAGTATCTATTTCAATGGACTCTTCTTTTATCCACCATCACTACAAACAAACTCATCCAATCATCGTCATCGTCAACCATGCTCTCCAATAATGATAAGAAGGAAACACAGGAGGATCAAGATTAAAGAAAAATTCATTTTTTTGCATATTACTTTCAAGAATGTGCAGGCATGTGTAAAACATGGACAATGTAAAGTGTACGTCGTTGCTGTGATTCGAGTAGAGTGACGTTGGCGTTTGGTCCGCTGCTTTTCTGCTGGAGGTATGTGACATCTACTTACACAAGACTACGACGAGTTGCCTACTTGTAAAAGTGTACTGTGGTAAGTGGAAGAGGGAAGAAAATGGAATTCAACGTCGGTATAATAATGTGTAGTATAGTAAAGGTAATATACACTTCACTTTTTTCCTTCTTCCATAACAATAATGATGAGGGTGATGATACGACGTGGAGACTCCCAACCACAAAAATAAATGGGAGTCATGAAATCAAGTCTTTTTGAAAGAATAATAGAATGAGTAAATGCGAACAGTCTGTAAACAAAGAGCGAGAGAGGGAGAGAGAGAGAGTCGGGCTATTGAAACGGCATGTAGTAATTTCTCCTTGGACGTAATGGGATGTTTGTAACAACGGCATGTGTTTAGGTTGAAGCGCTTTTCCACGATATCAAAAATATCTGTTTTATCATCATCATCGTCGTCATCATTTCTTAGGGACGGATAACGTTCTGGTGTTGTATGTGTATGTGTGTGTGTGATGATACGATGACAATTTCAATTTGCTGCTGTATTGTGTCCTTATCTATACGCTATGTAAGTAATACACAGTATTATATGATTTTGTTTTACATTAAATTCTTATACAGTTGTTGGAAAAGAAAATATGCCATATACACCATATCACTTTACTTGACTGCATATTATTCTTCAAATCGCTGTCGTTTTGTTGACGTGAGTTCTCCAAAAACGCACAAAACATTTCTCGACTCATTCTTTTTATACGCTTGCTTTCTTGCTTCCTTTTTATGCTACTACTACT